>JASCZI010181913.1:0-31427 GCA_036250425.1 Stylosanthes scabra
AAAAAAAATTACCTTAAAATAGTACTAGCAAAGAATATATATATATATATATATATATTATATATATATATATATATATTCTTTGCTAGTACTATTTTAAGGTAATTTTTTTTCTTGCTTTAGGTAAAAATAAAATAAGAAAATTACAAATAAAATCTTGTTATATATATATATATATATATATAGTTTCATTTAATAAGCCATAGAATTATCATCATATATAGCTGGTTTTCTAGAAGAATCTTTTTTTGTCTTTAACTTTTTTTTATTTTTGAGTAAATGAATTTACCAAATTTGTGTTTCACTAAAATCTAGTAGTTGGATATATCATTCTAGGAAAATGATTGAATATAGATAATCTTCTATTTGCTAACCTATGCTATATATAATATGTAGGCGTCTAGAAGAAACTATATTTAAATAATTATTTATAAAATCTAACTTTAATTTCAGGTTATCTAAATCATACATCAAAGGTTAATAAGTACATGTTTAACCATTATCTAATTAATTTTATAAGGAATATCAAAGTTGATGCTAACAGCCATTTGAAAAATAAACCTAACCTCACATGAAGAGATGTTTAACAAGAATTGATTTACTATGTGTGTGGGTATATATATATATGAAGAGACATTTAAGAAGAGAAAGAATAAGTAATCAATCATTTCTAAATTAATAAATTAGTCAATAAAAAATAAAATATTTATAATTATTATTTATAGAATATTTAAATAAAATTATAGAACATATAAAATTTAAAGCAACTATTAATTAATTTTAGAAATAAAATATTCGAAACCTAAAATTAGAAGATTCGAAACCTAAAAAAATAGAATATCTAATAAAATAGAATATCTAATTCAATTTAATTCAAATTATTGACTGAAATTGATTGAATTTTTATTGATTACTTAAAATTGTTAGTTTAAAAATAGTGTATTTATGTAGGTTGGTAATTACAAATTTAATTTACTATTATAAGAAAATGTTGCGTAATTGAATTTCGTTAGATAACGAATAAAAGATGTTTTATTTTTTTAAATTCGAAACGTTATCTGATACTTTCTCTAATCAATTATAACATAAGGCAAATTTTGGTTAGTTGAGACATAATCATTTTTATTGTAATTTACATTCATTCTACATTCTTACCTAAGCAGAACATAAATTAATTCTATAAATATAAAAAGACAAACATTATTTATCATCAATGCCGTCTTAGCTCAGCGGTAGAGCGCGTGGCTTTTAACCACGTGGTCGTGGGTTCGATCCCCACAGACGGCGCATTTTTTGTTTCATACCTCAAAACATGTTTAAACTCTTATCCTAATTCAAATTAACATAAGATCATTATTCTAATAATAACTACGAATTTTTTTATGCATCTACAACCATCGGAGCAGAAAATTAAACAAGTAATAACCATGATGAAATCAAACACAAACATCCTGATATAAGTTTCAGTTCTTCAACAAATCACACAATTCGGTTCCATATATGGTATTACAAAATTACAAATTTATAATAAGTACATAATTTCATTCAATTCTTACACACACACACATTTAGTATTCAATTTTAAATAAATAAAAAACTAACCCATGATAAGAAGAATATAAATGAATCAAGAGGCAAAGAGAAAGACAGGGCGAAGCATGAGATCAAGAAACATGATGCAGGCACACGATACCGACAGGAACAACAGCCCGTACACGATCCTAACTCCCATGTTATTTTTTTCTTATGTTCTGTAATGAATGATTGAATAATTGATTTGAGAGGTGCAGAACATAAGAGAGTGAAAGAAGGAAAGATTAGAAGAAGTGAGAAGAGAGTTTTGGGATTTGATTTGAGATCCAACAAAGGTGTGAGAAAGTGGATAAGGCCTCTCTGTTTCTGTGTTTCAAATGCTGACCCACCGTTGGACACGTGTCCCCTTGTTTCTATCTACACGTGGAAAGTTTCATATACATATCATTTTTTTTTGACATACATAACAGTGGAGCAAATAAATCACTGCTAGTTAGAACACTTTATCCATTTATAAGAGTTTATGACTTTCTTATTTTGGATAGAACTTGGTATATTTAACAACTGAAAGAAATATGTCTTTTATTTAAACACAAGTTGTTAATGTAAAAAAAGAAAAAATTCAAGTTGTTAAACTTTTATCTATGAAATAATTGACAATTATTATTATTTAGGAAAAATATTAAATGTTAATAAAACTAAGGTATGAATAGACAAACATTCACAGGGTCCATAGCTCAGTGGTAGAGCATTTGACTGCAGATCAAGAGGTCACCGGTTCGAACCCGGTTGGGCCCTTTTTTCAATTTTAATAATTTTTTATATTTTTATTATCATTGTTTTTTGTCATACCCAACGTATACAAGTTTTTACGAGGCCTAGAAAATCACTATTTAAATTAATGACGCAAGATTAATGACCTTGCGTAATGTCGAGTTTTTTTATATTCAATATATACATATATGTGCATGCATGATAATATGTTAAAAAGTAGCTTGGATGCCATTACAAAGGTAGTTCTTAGTTTTGTCCATGGTCTTCTATTAAATATATCTGTTCTCCTTTATCTACATATACAATTATTCTGAAACACATGATACTGAGTTTTTCCTAGATTTAAAATTAAGAACAAGAATTTTTGCAGAATTAGCTAGTACAAAAAGAGTTTTGAGAAGTAAACAACAAAAAATACATCTTGTTTTCTTCTTAATATATGTTGCATAATTGGAGGCCAAAAATTTTTTTTAGGTTGCATCCATTCCTTACTTAAATCTTGATGGCAATACCGAAAGAATTTAGAAGTTGAATTATGAATTACCGAAAGAATTTAGAAGGCAGATTAATTGATTTATTGCCAAATTGATGCATTAGCTTTCACAAGAGTAAGAGAGAGTATACATTGGTGTAAATATGGTTTTTGATTTGTCTGATTTTACTTCTACTTTGTATACTCATAGGTTATGAGCTTTGCTCAATTCCCAAACTTTGGGCATGATTGCAAAATTTACAAAACACTTTACAGGATTGTGCAAATGATGAAATTTACCAAGAAGGGCAAAAAAGATAAAACCAAACGTAACATAGCATAGAAATGAACAATACTCAAGCTTAGATGTTAAAGAGTTGATTTCTCAAGTAGGCTCTGCAAGCAGGAGATTTTACAGTGAAATTGAAATACACATGATATGTGAGTATAAGACACCTTCACATCAGAGGTAGTCTTTGAAGAATTCATATGCAGAAATTGGTTTTGTACATCACATTTTATTGCAAAAGCAGTTACAAGGCACTCGGCAACTTCGACGAGTCACAGGAATCGTTTAAAACATCCATTCTTGCTTCCCTGATTGTTCCAAAAAAGTCTGATGGACATGCAACCAAGTGAACCAATTGGACTCCTGAAATGCAGAATACATTCTTCTCAGCAAACATTAGAGAGAACACATTACATGATTATAGCATGTATTTGATTTCGTGTTCGAATGAAACCCCGAAACACGATTTCAGCCAAAGCTTTCCAAACGCAAAACCAAACATGCTATTAATGCATTACAGTTACAAGTTTACCACACACCTTTGTACTCATAACGGCAGTGACGACACAACCTTGCCGTTCTTCACCTACAATGTTGACAAATATTAGGTAGAAGTAAAATGTACGACATAGTTTTTAAGGATAGGGGAGGGTAATTGAGGAGAAAATGAAAAATTAAGGGAAACTTATACCATATAGTTCCCACTTATCAAACTTCAATAGCCATGTATCCGAACCAATCTGTGAAGCCGACACGTCATCCACCCAAATCCTCAATGGTTTTCCTTGGCTGTCTCCGTACACCTTCCTCAAAATATTTAGGTGGTCCTTAATATGGTGCTCGGTACCAGAAGGATGGATAAAAACACCGGTTGGATGCTGCATATTAAATTAAAGAACAACTTAGAAACTTCTCAAAAAGTAAATTGCTTTTTAACAACTTGAAAAAGTGATAGAAGTGATTTCAGGTGCATCCGTGAAATTAAAAGGCACTCATACAGAAACAGCCTTTAGTCCAGCAAGAAACAGCTCGGTGTTCTCAACTTCCGCACGCCTCCACTTTTCCAGTAACAAGTTGAAGTTGACTACTTCATGTGCAGGATGCGCATTTTCAATGTCTTTTGTAAGATCGGAAACATCTCTAGGCGATATGTTCGTGCCTAATTTGAAATGACCTATAGCTTGTATAATCCCGGCTGCACATCGCTCTGAGGCATGAAGAATCTTGGGGTTGTTTTTAGCATTTGCAGCATACCACTGCAACAATTCTTCTTGGGCGTTGCTTACCTATACGAAGAACAGAAACAGATGCAATAAGGAAAAACAGTATCAATCTTGACTGATAAGGTGTAGCATGACGATAAATCGATCGAACACCAACCATGACGCCATGGACTCCTGGGATGCTAAACAGCTCAGCATCATTTCCAGAGTCACCACAAACAAGAGTGTTAACAGGTCGCTTTCCTTCGGCCTCGAATTTTTTGAGTAGATAAGCAAGAGCTTGACCTTTGCCAGCACCTTGTGGTAGTATATCCAAATCAATTCCTCCACTGTATATTATTTTAACATCCAACTGGAAAAAAAAGAATGCGGTAACAGTATGAAAACGTATGCAATATTAAATGAGTAAAGATGTAAACAGAAATTCTGAATTGTACACACAAAGTACATACAAAATCATTTGACAATGAACAAGCTTCCACAGCACTGAAGAAGGCAGCAATTAAGAAAAAGGAGTTATGGCCTATGGCTTACCCCACGCCCCTTGAGAACCTTATTAAGGGCCTCGGTCACTTGTTCAGCCTTCTCTTTCTTGACATAAAAGCTAACTTTGTGCGGCCTTTGTTCCGTTTCTGCCTGCACTACCAATTATTCCAGATAAGAATCATATCATTCTAAAATGTTAACTCAAAAGTAGTTTCCCCCGAATCAAACAAACCATGATATGCACATGCCCGAACTGTATCGCCTTTTAATCATTTACCTGACGACTAAGTTCGGGAAACTTGCTTGTTTCCTCTATGACTATGTCCTTGTCCCATTTCTGATTCAAAACCTGAACCCATCCATCATCCGGCTCCATCAATTTACCATACGTTATCTCAGTCCCCACAGACATTATGGCTATATCCGGAGTTATCATGGGCTTCTCCTTCCTCAACTGTTTGTATAGCGTCGGAGACCTTCCGGTCGAGAAAACTAGCAGGGAATCATGCCGGTAATGGGCTTCCCAAAGCGCATTGAACCTTAAAATGGAAGTATTCTCAGGGTCATGGTGATCAACCTGCAAAACAAATATACCATAATTCATAAACAATTCAATTCAATTCACACACTCAATGGGTTCTTAATGAGAAAAATGAGCAATCAGATAACTGAAGAACACACACACCATTGTGTGATCAAGATCCGAAACAATCATGAGACGTGCAGAGGATTTTAGGCGATCCATGATATTCTTCTGCAAAAAAAAAAAAAGGTTAAAAAAAAACCGCTATGTGATTACATTTTCATTCAGTGCATTCATTCAAAAACAAAAATGTTGAAATCAATCAATCAAAGACCTAAAATTGATTAGATTAACTAATAGCCAAGTATATAACTACGTGCATAAACTCAATCTAACTCAAATATTCATCACCATATTATAAACATTGAAATTCAGAGTAACACAAATAAATAAAGAGAATCACCCATCTCGATTAAGCTTAAAAGTTGGAAACTTTACCATTAAATTCCAAATTATTAAACTAAAAGATTCATTTTTCCCCTCAAAAAATGATAATTTAAAAGAGGGAAAGAAAAAGGAAAATTGGGGGGAATTTGTACCTGTGAGTATGATGATAGATGGAGATTGTGAAGCGTGTGGTTCCTGTGTGTCTGAATTTGAAGTGTTGAAGAAGAAGAAGAAAGAAGAAGAAGAATCAGAATCAGAGAGAAAGAGGAGTGACAGAAGAACATGAGAATGGGAACAATTGGATCCAATTTATTTGCCGCTTTTTCTCTCTGCAACTGTAGGAAACTCAATAAATTTTTTATTTTATTTTATTTTTATTTTTATTTTTATATTTTCCCTTTTAATATATCTTATTAAATTAGCACTCTTTGATTATTGAATTATGTGATCATTGGTAAATAAAAATTCAAAATTTTCAAGGAATTATAAAAAGAGTCATTTTTGGAAAAATAGACAATATCTATTTTTAATTAGAAATAATTCTATTTAAATTGGTAATATTATTTTACTAATTAATAGAGAATACTTATTTCACAAAAAAATATAAAGATACATTTAGTTTGCATTTTTATTTTTTTTGAATTTTTAATATTGTTTACTTTAATTTCGTATTTTCAATTTTTTTTTACAAAATCCTAAAAATAAAAAAAAATTGAAAATAAAAAATACAACCAAGCACACCATAAATATGTCTCATATATATAAAGTTGAAGTGTATTTTGTTATACAAATCTCACATTTCATTTAATGAATTCATGATTTTTGTATTACTTGGACAGAAAGAAAGTGATGGGAGCTTATTCTATGAAGAGATCTGAAGATAAAAGCATCTCACTCACACTCACACATGAGGTAGGCACAAGATAATGAAATGAAGGGTCATGGTTCCACTTCCACATGCATTCCCATTTGCCAAACATTGGATTGGCTAAACAGCATCTCAAGCACACACGAGCACAAATCATTCAAAATAATTTTAAGGAAATAGATTAGACAGCATATTCCTCAGGAATATTATAACATGTTTAACAATCAATTTCCTTTTGAGATTTTCTATATAAGATAGCCAAAAATGTGAATACTGAATATAAAGTTGAAATTAAAGCCTGCCTTAACCAAAATCCTCTAATGATTGATTATCCAGTGTCAAATCTACAATTCTTGGGTTATAATATTCCACAGTTGAACTGTGTAGACACCAGTACTTGTAGAGAGAATAATAAGTGGTATTGTGTATGGATCAATGTGTTAGAATGCATGAGAAAGGCATGCTTTTCATCAAAGTAATGCACCTGATGAATATTCAACTACTCAATTCAAGTGTTGTTGCCATTGTTGATGAGGATACTATGCAGCTTATTTAGCTGTCACAATTAAGAATGTAATGTCAATCCATGATATAATAATAACTTTGGTAGCTCACTGGTCCGCATAAGTAAATGTCGGAATTCGAATTTCGCCTTGTACATCTAGTAATTTATTAAGCGGCAAACTCTTAAATAGAATTTCAATTCGCGACGCATTAGTCCTTATAATATCAGATCGAGAGATACTGTTGAACTGAATAATAATTTTCAAAATTTATTAATCAAAAGCTTATTAAATCCTGAAAATTAATGGAGAGTTTATTAAATTATGAAAGAAAAAAAACTAAGCAATTTGCTGTGTTTCTCTTATTTTATCCCTTTATTAATGTCTTTGTTACATTATCCTTCAAATATAATAATGTTTTATAGAAGTTATCCATGGATTTACAACATTCTTGTCTTTGTTCCCACAAGGAATCAGTTTCCATCAGTTAGTGGAATCCACACTATTCGGCTCACCAACAAAACTTGCCATTAGTTTGCCATTGCCAACCACCGATCACACCCACCATTACATATGATATATGAATGAATATATATGTACACAACACACTACTCTAACACACTTTTCACTTTCCATCTTCCACTACTGAATCATGCTCAATTTTCCTTTCCTTTCAGCTCCCCCAAAACATGGCTTTTCCAGCTACATCACTCATCATACACCTTTGCACCCCACCATTCAAAATCCAAACTTTCATCCAAAGTTTGAATCTTTAGCTTCTGGGGTTTGCAAAGCAAGTGAATTTCCATCTGGGTATGGCGGTTTGAGAGCAAAAGGTTCGAGAGGGAAAAGGGTGTTGGCGGTGGTGTCATCAGAACCAGTGGTGGAAAGTGAGGGAAGTGGGAGGAGGAGGAGAGAGGGAAGTGGTGAAGTGTTTGATGCAATTGTTATAGGGTCTGGGATTGGAGGGTTAGTTGCTGGGACTCAGCTGGCAGTGAAAGGTGCAAGAGTTTTGGTTTTGGAGAAGTATGTGATTCCTGGTGGAAGCTCTGGTTTTTATGAGAGGGAAGGGTATACTTTTGATGTTGGTTCATCTGTCATGTTTGGTTTTAGTGATAAGGTCAGTTTTTCTATTTATCTGTTTATCTGTTCATTGTGCTTGACATTGTATAGATAGGGAATGAGAGGGAACCAATTAGGGTTCATGTTAACCTTGGATTCTGATCAATTAGGCTTAAAATGATGGTTAGCTTATTTAAGGAATGAAAAGGTACCTTAGCTTAATGTTTGTGTTAACCAACTTGGGTTCCGCTTAAGCAAGTGTCGAGGGTTCGAATCCCGCCTTGTGCATGCAGCAACTCATTGACCAGCGGCAAACTCTTAAATGGAGCTCAAATCCGCGGATGATTAGTCTTCGACCTGTGGGGTTGGGAGATACTTGGGAAAAAAAAGCTTAATGTTTGTGTTGAATGGTGCAATTTCAAGTATCATTAACACTGAACTTAAACTTGTGTAGGGTAATCTCAATTTGATCACACAAGCATTGGATGCAGTTGGTTGCAAGATGCAGGTGATACCTGATCCAACAATGGTCCATTTTCATCTACCGGGTAATCTCTCTGTTCGCGTGCACAGAGAATATGAAAAATTCATTCAAGAATTGACGAGTTACTTCCCCCACGAAAAGGAGGGTATCCTCAAATTCTTTGGTGTATGCTGGAAGGTTTGTCTTAATTGAGGTGACTGCAGCATCCCCTAAGGCATTTTTTGCCTACACTTGTAATTCATCGATTTAAGAGCTTATGTTGTATTGTTCTTGCTAGATTTTCAATGCCCTGAATTCATTGGAGTTGAAGTCACTGGAGGAGCCACTCTACCTTTTTGGACAGTTTTTTCAGAAACCAGTCGAATGCTTGACCCTAGGTACTTTTCATTTTCTTTATTTATTCCGACATGAGAAGCTACAAACTCCAAACTATACAACATCAACTCCAAAGGCAATTAAGATACGATTTGGTTTTTACATTTTCCCCTAGTTAATTATGATAATTTGATATAGAAGATTTCACCCAATTTGAGAATTATGTCTTGAACAAAGAAAGGGTGTTATTGTGGAGACTGGAGATTATGTTTGGCGTATATTTTCTGCATAACATTTGTGCTAGTAGACGATATATTTTAACTAGTGACGTGGTTGCTTGATATTATTGTACTACTTCTGATAATTAACCATCTGCACCTTTTGAGCTCCCTCCAAATTTTTATCATTCTATCAATGTTTTAGTACGATTTTGTGTTGACTTCTCTGACGTGTTATAATATGGCAGCGTATTATTTGCCTCAGAATGCTGGGGACATAGCTAGGAAGTACATTAAAGATCCACAGTTGTTGTCTTACATAGATGTTGAGGTAGATAAAACAACTTACTTAATCTTAAGTTTAATCACTGCATTGTTATTCAGCTACCTTGGCCAGTGATCATTAATTTTACTTCATAAAAACTGTCATTGCAGTGTTTCTTAGTGAGCACAGTCAATGCTTTGCAGACCCCAATGATCAACGCAAGCATGGTAAACCTGTTGACCTATCTTGTTGCATACTTTCAATTTAGGCAGTGTTCTTATCGTAATTTCCAAAGGGTATTTCAAAGAAAATTGTGGAAAAAAGAAAAAAATTAACACTGCTATGTGCTATCAAGTATAGTGGTTGACTGCATGTTTTCATTTCTTGCTTTGGTGTTTGATTTTTTTTGGGTCTACAGGTTCTATGCGATAGGCACTTTGAGGGGATTAACTACCCTATTGGTGGTGTTGGTGGCATTGCAAAGTCCCTCGCAAAAGGTCTAGTCGATCAGGGTAGCGAGATACTCTACAAGGCTAATGTCACTAATATCATACTTGATGAGAATGGCAAAGCTGTAAGACATTGGCATAATGAAAATGATGACAAAGGTTAAAATATATATTTTTTTCTCAAGAATTATACTTTGTTTATTTGCAGGTAGGAGTGAGGCTTTCAGATGGAAGAGAGTTCTTTGCCAAAACCATAATATCCAACGCTACGAGATGGGATACATTTGGTTGGTGTCAGAATTAATCTTAATAAGATAATTTTCATCAAATTTTGAATGATTTTGTATTCTCTCTTGCTTTGTTTTCATTAGTGCTTACACTCACATGCATAATGTTACACACTGTAGGAAAATTATTAAAGGGAGAAGAGATTCCGAAAGAGGAAGAGAACTTCCAGAATGTTTATGTGAAAGCTCCTTCTTTTCTGTCAATTCATATGGGAGTTAAAGCCGAGGTTTTACCACCTGACACAGATTGCCACCATTTTGTGCTTGAGGTGATTAGAAGTATCCTCAACTTGATTTCTTCCTGTAGTCTTAGTGCCTTTGAATGAATCATCAAGTTTGTGTTTCATTAATGTTTTCGGTCACTTCTCTAGGACGACTGGACCAAATTGGAGTCATCTTATGGAAGTTTGTTTCTAAGTATACCAACTGTTCTTGATTCATCACTGGCTCCAGAAGGTCGTCACATCCTTCATATATTCACAGTTTCTTCGATGGAGGACTGGGAGGTATGCAATAGTGGTTACAGTACCGCTTATAGACAAAGTTGAAAACCTTTTCTTATGTGCTTCTATATTTTGGAAACAACCTAATTGTCTTTTATGCCCCCGTTTTACTATCTTGCTAATTAGCGCATCTTTAAAATCTCAAGATACATACGATATCAGTGTTATTTTGTATTAGGGAATTGGAAGAGAAGAATACGAGGCAAAGAAGCAGCTTGTAGCAGATGAAATCATATCCAGATTAGAGAAGAAATTGTTTCCAGGTCTTAAATCATCCATTGATTTTATGGAGGTATGAGTTATATATTTGACCTTTGTATTGCATAATAGTTGTGCTGCAACTTCATTTGTCGGAAGTAAACAATAAAACAAAAAAGCCTTATCCCACTAGCCTTATTTCTATGCATGTGAGGGTAACTGTGCTATCATTAAAGGAGTGAAAAGTTTTGAATACTTGACCTAGTTGCAGATAGAAGCATGGGTGCTATTATGTATCAATGTTTGAATTATCTTTTTATATGGAGAAAACACTCTTAATAATGCATATAATATTTCTTTTTTAGTGTTTATCTTTATTCTGAGTTGTGTAATATTATTATGTGTATGTTTTTAAAAAAATGTGTGGCCACATTGTAGGTAGGGACACCAAAGACACACCGGCGATACCTAGCTCGTGTTGATGGAACTTATGGACCAATGCCTCGCAAAACTCCGAAGGGATTACTGGGAATGCCATTCAATACCACAGTAAGTTTTTGCTTCCGAAAGTTAGTCACAGGTTCTATTCTAGAACAATCCATTATACTTGTAAAATGGAGTGATTAGCTAAGTCGTATGTTAATTAAACTTTCAGGGTGTAAATGGTCTTTACTGTGTGGGGGATAGCTGCTTCCCTGGGCAAGGTGTTATTGCAGTTGCTTTCTCAGGAGTCATGTGTGCTCATCGAGTTGCTGCAGATATTGGTAAAGCTAGAACTTCCCTTTTCACTCAATGAGTTTCACATTTTCTATTATGCTTTTCTAATTACTACCAATCAAATTTATAGTTGCATCTTTGCTTGTGTTAATTTTAGACTTTTAGTACACAACGCGAGAAAGAGATAACAGAACCAGGATATAGTTTACCGATTTCGATATTATGCGTTTTTTGGTGGGAAAGAAGAAAAAGGAGGGAACAAAGAGTAATAGTAATATGCACTCATGTAGATTGATAATTTAATATGATATGTTGTGATATATAGAGATAAAACCAAAGCAATCTCATTTTACAATGAAGTTAAACCAATGAATGTAAGAATATGATGTATAAATAATATGATTAGGATATAATATGAAACATTTTCATTATATTCTAAACAATTTTCCCCCTTTTGCTTCCTGCGAAATTTTAGAAAAGCAAAAAACACTGCAAATAAAAGTAGACAATGGAAATAGACGATTGGAATTTGGATTTTCTTTTGCTTGGATTGTCCTACCTTCATATTGAATCTGTTTTTCAAGCAGGGTTGGAGAAGAAGTCACCAGTTATGGATACCATGCTGCTTAGGTTGCTTGGTTGGTTAAGAACACTTGCATGAGGCATAGTACAGTTCAGACATGTCAGATTATTCACATAAGTTTTGCATTAGCTCAGTTTTCATTATAGGATTGCTTCACTGAAGAACAAGGCAATTAAAAAAAAAAGTGTATTTTGTAGGGGATGGATGGATTTGCTGTAAAGTGTAAAATGTAAATGATCAATTTATGATTGAGGAAGTCTTTTTTTCATAAAGGTTATATGAGCGGCTTTGTTAAGGTACTTCAATGCTTGTTATTTTCAGTTAAGCTAAAACTTAACAAAGATTAATCAATTTCAGTGTATTAATCATATTGATGTGGAGAATATTCTTGAAAATAACACAAGGTGTTGAAAGAAAGAGACCACCTGATGAGACAGTAATATAATTGACTTTTTAATACATTAAATTTCGATAAAAATGTTAACTGTCTCAACTTATAGATATATCTCTTTTCTCTAAATTCAAGTTTCTGAGATGAATAAAATGGCCACAGTTATTCCTGGGTGTAGTTAACAATGTCTATAACTTGTTTTGGAAATCAATTTCATGCAGCCTCTTAGAGCATGAAATTCAATACAGTGATTAGGCATGTGCTGTTATTCGGTTACAGTGAAATAAAGCAAAATCAGAACAGAGAAGGCCACAAACGAAAATATCTAGTTAATAATTGAAGCAAATATCATCCTATTGGCTAATGGATGCAGTGGAGAGTGGATCATACACTTCATGAAAGCACTCAGACATGACATCCTTTTGAGGAAGAAAGCAACAAGCGTTATGTGAACTTGTTTGGAAGACCAATACCCATCTCAAGTCAATTTACTTTTGCTACAAAAAATATTATCACTGCAAAATATACTTCACTTCCTACCTGCAACTGTTTCCTTACTCTTTTCTGAGATTAACTGATTCCTTTTGCCTATCTCAGTTTCCTCTGATCTTATCACTTGATCTTGTGAAACATGGCTGCATCACTTGTGGGTGGAGCTGTTCTTTCTTCCATTTTGAATGTTGTTTTTGACAGAATGTCCTCACCTGAAGTTGCCAACTGGATCAAAGGCAAGAAGCTTACCCAGAAGCTGCTTGAAAGGCTGAAGACTACTCTTTATGCTGTTCAAGCCTTTCTCATTGATGCTGAGCAGAAGCAGATCAAGGAGAGAGCTGTGAAGGACTGGCTTGATAGTCTGAAAGATGCTATGTATGTTGCTGATGACTTGTTGGATGAAGTCTTCACCAAAGCTGCCACTCAGAAGGATCCAGGTACCTTCTTGTCTCGTTATCTCAATTTGCAAGATAGGGAGATAGCAAATAGGATGGAGGAAGTAACTGAGAGGATAGAGTCTATTGTCAAGCAGAAAGACACTCTTGGTCTTAGAGATATTCCTAAGGAGAACTTGTCATGGAGGATCACAACATCTCTACTTGAAAGATCTGATGTATATGGCAGGGACAAAGACAAGGAGGTGATAGTGAAATTGTTGTTAGATGATGATGACACTGGTGATTTATCTGTGATTCCCATTGTTGGCATGGGTGGAATAGGAAAGACTTCTTTGGCCCAATTGGTTTACAACGATAACAGGGTGAAGGAGAATTTTGAATTTCAAGCCTGGGTTTGTGTCTCTGAAGAATTTGATGTGATGAAGGTCACCAAGCATATACTTGAGGCAATAACTATGAGTCCTTGTAACTTGAAAAATTTGGATTTACTTCAACATGATTTGAAAGAAAAATTGTCAAGGCGGAAATTCTTTGTGGTGTTGGACGATGCTTGGAATGAGAATTCTAATGAGTGGGATAGGCTTCTAAAACCTTTTCAAGATGGGGTTAAGGGAAGTAAAATTCTCATGACTACTAGAAGTAAAAAGGTGGCTTCTGTGGTGCAGACTGTTTCACCTCATGAACTAAGTTTATTGTCTGATGAAGATTGTTGGTTAGTGTTTTCAAGTCATGCACGTCTTTCAACTATTTCTATGGAGAATCCAACTCTGGAGAAAGTCGGCAGAGATATCGTAAAGAAGTGTGATGGCTTGCCCTTGGCAGCTCAAGCCCTCGGAGGCTTATTGCGTGGAAATTCTGATGTGAATGATTGGAATCATGTATTGAAGAGTGAGATTTGGGAGTTGTCTGATAACAGGATAAATGTTGTTCCAGCATTACAAATCAGTTATTATTATCTTCCTTCGTCTTTGAAAGAGTGCTTTGTTTATTGTTCTTTGTTTCCCAAGGATTATGAATTTCATAAAGGTGAACTGATCTTATTATGGATGGCAGAGAATTTCTTACAATCAGTAGGAAAAAAGACTCCAGAAGAAGTTGGCCATGAATACTTTGATGAATTGATTGCAAGATCATTTTTCCAAACTCATAGGTCTTGGGAAAATAGATTTGTGATGCATGATCTCGTGCATGATTTGGCAATGATCTTTGCTGGAGAATTCTATTTTAGAGCGGAAGAGCTTGAGAATGCAGTTGAAATTGATACTAAAACTCGTCATTTATCACATAATGCCAAAGGCAACTATCCAATGTCTAAACTTTTGGGAGTTTGTGACAGAATAAAACATACAAGGACATTTCTTGAAATCAATTTGAATTCATGGATCCCATTTAACATGTCAAACGCACCTTGTATCTTGTTGTCACAGTTGAAGTACTTGAGAGCTTTGTCGTTCGAAAACTTTCCTCTTGAGTCATTACCTGATTCAATAGGTGAGTTGATTCATTTGCGTTACTTGGATCTCTCTTGGACCGACATTGTGACGTTGCCGGAGGCATTGGGTAACCTGTACAATTTGCAAACTTTGAAGCTATTTGGATGTAAAAATCTGGAAATGCTTCCGGTTGGCATGAAAGATATTGTAAATTTGCGTCATCTTGATATTGGACAGACATGTTTGCATGAGATGCCGGAGGGCATGAGCCAATTGAAAAGTTTGCAGTTTTTAAGCGACTATGTAGTTGGGAAACGTGAAGGGAACAAGATTAAAGAATTGGGAGCACTTGCAAGTCTACACAAATCAATTTCCATTCACAAATTGGAGAATGTGGTCAACAGCTCTGAAGCTTTGGAGGCAAGAATGTTTGATAAGGATGGCATTAACCATTTGTGCTTGAGTTGGTCATCAGATAAAGATGAGAATATAGTTGATTCCCGAACAGAAAGAGATATACTTGACAAGTTACAACCTCACAGTAATTTGAAAAGCCTAGAAATGAGGGGTTTCAGGGGTACAACATTTCCAGATTGGTTGGGAAGTTCTTCCTACCACAACATCACCGTAGTATCTTTCTATGGTTGCAGGAATTGTTGTATGTTTCCTTCACTTGGACAGTTGCCCTCTTTGAAGCACCTCAGAATTTATAATTTTGAAATGCTTGAGATTGTGGGTGCTGAGTTTTATCAGAACGATCAATCTTGTTTGGAGACACCATTTCCATTGCTTGAAACTCTTTCATTTGTGTTAATGCCTTGTTGGAAGGAGTGGCATTCATTGGAGTTCCATGCATTTCCTCGACTTAGGGAGCTTACGATAAGGGAATGTCCCATGTTGAGAGGAGATTTACCCAATCATCTACCATCTTTGGACTCACTTAAGATTGAGAACTGCAAGCAGCTCATTTGTTGTCTTCCAAGAGCTCCTTTACTGCGTAAACTATCAATTGAAGGAAAGCATCAAGTGGAGGCAGTGGTGGAGGCCATTATGAAGAAGCAACTGACTTGCCTCACTTCTTTATCCATATCAGATTGTTCCTCCCACATATTGTTACCAGTGAGTCGTATCCCAGCATCACTACAAGACTTGTCGATCCGGCATTGCAGAGAATTAGAATTCCAAACGGAAGGCCAACATCACTCATTGCAGTCACTGCAAATAACCGACAGCTGTGATTCAGATACATCCTTATTGTTGTTGGATGCCTTTCCTAATCTCCACCGTGTTAATATCTCGGAATGTGAAAAGATGGAGTCTGTTGTGGTGTCATGCTCTCATTCATGTCTCCATTTTTTAGATATCATGAATTGTAGGAGTTTGAAATCCTTGTCGACGCTATGGAAGGCAGCACCTCAGTTAGAGCATCTCGCAATACGCGGTTGCCCAGAGATGGATTTGTCTGCTACAGGGGATCCAAACCGTAGCCTGAGACATCTTGACATCAGCTACTGTGAGAAACTAGTGAGCAGTGCAGCTTTGATGAATTCGCAATTTCATGGGCTTACTCATCTTCAGATTTGTGGTGAAGACAACGAGAGTGTGAAATCTTTCCCAAAGGAAGGTTGGTTGCCTGCCTCACTTGAGATTCTCAGACTGAATTACATTAAAAGTGTGGAGACGTTGGAATGCAAAGGACTTGCCCACCTCACCTCCCTCCAAACATTACAAATTTATGGATGTCACAAGTTGGAGAATATCGAGGGAGAAAAGCTGCCTGCCTCTCTAATACGACTCACCATCTTTAAAAGCCCTTTGTTGGGTAAACGGTGTGAGATGAAGGACCCACATATTTGGCCCAAAATCTCCCACATCCGCCACATTCAAGTTGAAAAAAAATGGATTTGGTAATCCAACAATTTCAACAGGTAACTGTTTCTCCCTCTCTCTCTCACAACGTTATTCAGTATTTGCCCAAATACATTTGTTCTTTGCACTAACATTTATACTCTCCACAACTGAAATGGATGGCTGAACTAACCTTTTTAGATATATATATATATTTTTTTAAATGAAAATATTCATTTCATGAAAATTTATATATTCCCATAGAAGGAATTAGCTTTTTTAATATATACATGCTTTGATACTTGCTTCAGACCCTCAGGCATGGGAGTTGGGACATAATGAAATTAGGTGCTTCTTCCAAGCTTGATTCACATATTCCTTTCGATAATTCAGCTACAATGCTGTTCACAGAGGTATCTTCCATTGCTTCATATGTTGCATACCATCAACTATGCACCATTTGGATTTAATATTTTCTTCTCTTTTGTTTCGTTTTATCGTTGATGGATTCCTCAATAAGAAAATGACATTAGTGGTAATTTAAAAATATTAGAATCTTATATGTTTCTCTCTAAATTCTTTTATTTTGATTGAACTGTGCTATTTCTTTGAGCCTTTTTCCCCTGAGGAAGTTCACGCAAAGTAATTGATTTATCTAAGACAAACTTTACCATAGCTTCTGGTTCAAAAATGAAATGTACTTTTTTGTTTTTTTGATATGTAAATTTTGTTACTCATTTGTGTGAGTGTAGTGTTACTTACTTTAGACACTTGCATCATATTGGTGAAATGATTAGGTAATAGTCTTTATAATACCCTTTCTTTGACTTCATCTGACTCTCACTCCATTCATATATAGTAACTTGAATTTGTAAAGATGAATCTACAGCTAAACTCATCAAGACTCTTCTTAGTGGATCAAATTAAAGGTATACTCTAACTCATCAATGCTTTTGTTGCTCTTAATGTTTCATATCATCCCTTACATGCATGGTTTGCACTCTCTTGTAGCTTTCCTGTGGAGCCAAAGAGATAACTTCTGTGCTCAAGGACTTGAGTTTGCTTTTGCTGCATACAATCATGTACAGTTATCGAAATACGAAAGGGTCGCATATTCAGTGATGTCATGAACATGTAAGCACCCACATTCTATCATTTCTTCCTTTTATATTTTTCCCATTTTCCTGCTGAATGCTGATATTACAATACTGACAACCTTTTCTCTTGTTCTCTTGAATTCTGCCATGGGGCAATTGTACGGCATCCCTTGAAGGACACAGCTCATATGGGGAGCTCAATTCAATATTGCTTATCTGAAGGCAGAAATTTAGACCCACGCGGCTGACAAGCGAAGGAGGGCGTGCTCGGATATAATGGGAAGTACCTTATGAAGTTCAAGGTCCTTGAGAATGCCAAATGGAAACTCTCCTCAAGAATGGGAGTCTCACTGAAACTGCTACCAAAGAAGTGGTTAGCATGACGTAAAGAAACCCGATATCATTGTCATTGAGATCTCCATTTGATGTGAGTTTGAATTACAGATGTTCTTCACTCACTGATTGTGGTGTATGATTTGTGATATATGGTTTCATTTGAGTACTTCACTAGTTGTACTTGACGAGCAGAATACTCAATAACAGATGTTTTTGGCCCCAGTTCTATTCCTTGATGGCAATACCGAAGGGGGATAGAGGCTGGTCCTTGACCAAGGCCTTGATGGCTATGCCGAAGAGTCCTTGGTTGAGGGGTAACTTTTCTGGGTAAAAAATTGTAAGATGGCAAGATGTTGTAAATTGTCATACTTGTTTATTTATTGTTTATTTCTATCAAAATAAAGCAAGAAATGTATATGGTTACTAAGAATGAACAATCACTTCTTATTGTGGTTTAATTGTAGCATATTTGGCCATCTTCTCTGTTCTCTTTTATGCACTGGAACACTAGTAGGAATTAACTGTGGTAGTTTGGTCCACAAGTCACCACCATGAGGTTGTTTTGCAATGGTGAATTGGTGATCTTATTAACAATGAAAAATAGTTTTAACAAAAAAAGGTTTCAGTCAATTAAACATTTGGGAGATTATATCAATGAGTTCTGTATAATTAGTTTCTTGTTTCTCACCCATCCAAGAAAAAGGAAAGAAGAAAGAAAGAGAAAACACTCAATTAGTAAACCCCTTTTTTTTTTTGGACATGGGTTAGTAAACCTTGAAAGTTGGATTCTACAAAACAGTTCATATATTCTTCTTGGTTTTTTTTTGGACTTGGTGAGTCTGGCCCAAATATGACCCAGAATCACCCGGACCCTATAGATACCCGACCCAGATCCACTCATTCGGACCCCCAAGGTATCCCTTCCTCTTGGAGCTCTTCTGCTGCTCCGACGCCGGTCAAATTATGTCATGCCATTCGAAGCCGATTTCCGCCGCCGTCGCTGGCGCCAGAATCTCTTCTTCGCCGTTGCTGCCGGTTCCAATTCAGACTATGCGTCCTTCTCTGTGGCAGGCTTCAACTCCCGGGAGTGCATCATCTCCTCCCTCTTCCAAGATTTGATGCTCTGCCGCATCGTCGGCGCCATGAAACTCAAGCCGGAGAAGAGACGTCCTACTCCCGCGACCAAGGTCGCCGATGAAGCCAGGATGTTGGTGGTGATGGCTAAGCTACCAATTCCTGACAATGGTGAACTAAATCTGCACGAAATAAGTACTTCAATCTTCTTTCTTTATTTTCTTTAATGAAATCCTATAAATGCATAACACTGAAAATAAAAGTAGAAAATGGAAATGGCGAAGAAGTCACCAGTTATCGATACCATGCTGCTTAGGTTGCTTGCTTCGTTAATAATATTTGCATGAGGCATATTATAGTTACACATTTCAGATTCTCATAAGTTTTTTATTAGCTCAACTTTCATCACAGGATTGCTTCACTGAAGAAGAAGCCAATAAGAAGTAAAAGTTTACGTTTATTGTTGTATAGGGGATGGAGGGATTTGCTGTGAAATGTAAACTGTAAATGATCAATGTTATATGAAGTTTTTTATTGGTCTACATATGAAGAATAGATTTGTTAAAGTAGTTCAATTCTTGTTATTTTCAGTTAAGCATCAAACAAACAAGAAAAATGTTGCAAGTGCTTTATCTCTATAGTGGATCAACCCAACTTAACTAACATTAATCATATTTCAGGCAACAAAGTTTTGTGCAGAAAGAGTGATTCACTGTAAATAAATTGTTTTATGTGTTTTATCTTCATACATATAAAAATGGAACTCCTTATTCAAAAAACAGATTTGTGTTGAAACTATTTTTAACAGAGGGAGCATATACATGTCGAATGGATTAACACTACAGTGATTTTTTCTATAAACAAATATGTTTGTACTAAATATATGCATTTTGCACCTAAAGACCCGTTGGAGGGAGCATTAAAAAAAATGGAAACATCACATGGAATCCATCATCATATTGCAGATATTGACAGCATCTCACAGATTATGAGGAAGAAAGCATCTCAAGGAAACACCCTCTTACAATAAAATTGTTTCTTTGGAGTAGGTGAAGTCAAGCTCTTATATTAAAAAAAATCATCAGTGACATGTTTTGCCCAACAAGTGGAAATTTCCCTGAATAATTTTAGTACCACTTGCTTAAAGACCAATCATCTTTAAGTCAATATCTGCTGATCATAATATACTTCACTTGCTGCATCTATTTCCTTACTCTTTTCTGAGATTAACCGAGTTAACTGCAAACTACACGCATTTCCTTTTCCTTTTCTCAGTTTCCTCTGATCTTATCACTTGATCTTGAAAAAAAAAACATGGCTTCAGCACTTCTAACTGGAGCTGTTCTGCCTTCCATTTTTAATGTTGTTTTTGATAGGCTGTCCTCACCTGAATTTGCCATCTGGATCAAAGGGAAAAAGCTTACCCAGGATATGCTTGAAAGGCTGAAGACTAATCTTTATGCTGTTCAAACCTTTCTCAATGATGCTGAGCAGAAGCAGATCAAGGAGGGAGCAGTGAAGGACTGGCTCGCTAGTCTCAAAGATGCTATGTATGTTGCTGATGACTTGTTGGATGAATTCTTCACCAAAGCTGCCACTCAGATGGATCCAGGTACCTTCTTCTCTCGTTATCTCAATTTGCAAGATAGGAAGATAGCAAAACGGATGGAGGGAATAATTGAGAGGATAGAGTCTATTGTGAGGCAAATAGGCACTCTTGGTCATAGAGAGATTCCTAAGGAGAACATGTCATGGAGGATCACAACATCTCTAGGTGAAATATCTCATGTATATGGTAGGGAAAAAGACAAGGAGGCCATAGTGAGATTGTTGTTGGATGATGCTGACACTGGCGATGGGGATATATCTGTGATTCCCATTGTCGGCATGGGGGGAATAGGAAAGACTACTTTGGCCCAGTTGGTTTACCATGATGACAAAGTGAAAGAGAATTTTGATTTTCAAGCTTGGGTTTGTGTGTCAGAAGAGTTTGATGTCATGAAGGTCACAAAGAATTTACTTGAGGCAACAAAGAAGTGTACTTGTAACTTGAATAATTTGGATTTACTCCAGCAAGATTTAAAGGACCAGTTGTCAAGACGGAAATTCTTTATGGTCTTGGACGATGCATGGAATGAGAATCCTAGTGAGTGGAAGACTCTTCTACAACCTTTTCGAGATGGGGTCAAGGGAAGTAAAGTTCTCATGACTACTAGAAATGAAAAGGTGGCTAATGCCGCACAGAAGGCTTCCCCTTATAAACTGGGTTTATTGTCCGAAGAAGATTGCTGGTTAGTGTTTTCAAAACATGCACATCTTTCAACTTCTTCTATGGAGAATCCAGATTTGAAAAAGGTCGGCAGAGATATCGTAAAGAAGTGTGATGGCTTGCCCATGGCAGCTCAAGCCCTCGGAGGTTTATTGAGTGAAAATTCTGATGTGAATGATTGGAATCGTGTATTGAAGAGTGAGATTTGGGAGTTTCCTGATGAAGTTACTCCGGCACTACAAATCAGTTATTATTATCTTCCCCCGTGTCTGAAGGAGTGCTTTGTTTATTGTTCTTTGTTTCCCAAGGATTATGAGTTTGATAAAAATGAGCTAATCTTGTTATGGATGGCCCAGAGTTTTTTACGACCAGGAAAAAATCAGACTCCTGAAGAAGCTGGCGATGAATATTTTAATGAATTAACAGCAAGATCATTTTTCCAACTTCATAGTACTAAGGAAAATAAATTTGTAATGCATGATCTTATACATGATTTGGCAATGTTCTTTGCTGGAAAATTCTATTTCAGGGCTGAAGAGCATGAGAATGTTGAGAACGTTGTTGAGATTGATAATAAAACTCGTCATTTATCACATAATGCGAAAGGCAATTATCCATTCTCAAAACTTTTGAGATTTTGTAACTCAGTAAAACATACAAGGACGTTTCTTGAAATCAATTTGGACCCATGGATCCCATTTAATATGGAAAACACACCTTGTATCTTATTGTCAAAATTGAAGTACCTGAGAACTTTGTCGTTCAAATGCTTTCCTCTTGAATCACTGCCTGATTCAATAGGTGAGTTGATTCATCTGCGTTACTTGGATCTGTCTGAGACCCGCATTGAGACATTGCCTGAGTCATTGGGTAATCTGTACAATTTGCAGACCTTGAAGCTGGTTAGATGTTCGAAACTGAAAATACTTCCTGTTAGCATGAAAAACTTGGTAAAGTTACGCCATCTTGATATTGGAAATACTGGGTTGCGTGAGATGCCGAAAGGCATGAGCAAATTGAAAAGTTTGCAGTTTTTAAGCCATTATAAAGTTGGGAAGCATGAAGAGAATAAGATTAAAGAATTGGGAGCACTTGCAAATCTACAGAAGTCAATTTTCATTTACAAGTTAGAGAATGTGGTCAACATCGGTGAAGCTTCGATGGCAAGAATGTTTGATAAGAATGGCATTGAATCTTTGATGTTGAGTTGGTCTTGGAATGAACAAAACACATTTGCTTCCGAGATTGAAAGAGATATTCTGGACAAGTTACAGCCTCACATTAATTTGAAAGAGCTACAAATATGGAATTACAGGGGTACAATATTTCCAGATTGGTTGGGACATTCTTCCTACCACAACATCACCACACTAACTCTGTATGGTTGCAGAAATTGTTGTATGCTTCCTTCACTTGGACAATTGCCCGCTTTGAAGCGCCTCAAAATTTCTGATTTTGAAACGCTTGAGATTGTGGGTGCTGAGTTTTACCAGAAGGACGAATCTTGTGTGGAGAAACCATTTCCAAAGCTTGAAACTCTTAAGTTTCAGTCAATGGGTTGCTGGAAGGAGTGGTGTTCAATTAAGTTCAATGCATTTCCTCGACTTAAGCAGCTTATCATAAAGGAGTGTCCAATGTTGAGAGGAGAATTGCCGAATCATCTACCATCTTTGGAGTCACTTAAGATTCAGAATTGCGAGCAGCTCAGTTATTGCGTTCCAAGAGCTCCAGCGATGACATATTTAAGCATAACTGGTGCCAGTGAAGTGAGAATTGGGGAGCTTCCACCTTTACTGCGTCATCTATTTATTGGAGGAAGCCATTAAGTGGAGCGGGTGGTGGAGGCCATTACGCACACGCAACTGACTTGCCTCACTTCTTTAAGCATCTCAGATTGTACCTCCCGCATATTGTTTCTAGTGAGTGCTATTCCCCCATCACTACGAAAGTTGGATATACGGGAATGCAGAGAATTAGAATTCCAAATGGAAGGCCAACATCACTCCCTAAAGGAACTACAGATAAATAACAGCTGTTACTCAGTTACATCATTCTCGTTGGATGCCTTTCCAAATCTCGTGCTTGTTTATATCCTGAACTGTGAAAACATGGAGTCTGTTATGGTTTCACTGCCAGGCTGTCTTTCATGTCTCCAAAATTTCAAAATTGAGGATTGTGGGAGTTTGAAATCCGTGTCAAAAGTATGGATGGCAGCACCTCAGCTACAGCACCTAAGAATAGTGGGTTGCCCAGAGATGGATTTATCTGCTACAGGGGATCCACACCGTATCCTCAAATCTCTTTACATCAGCTACTATGAGAGACTAGTGAGCAGTGCAGCATTCATAAATTCCCAATTTCAGGGGCTCACTCATCTTACCATTCATGGTGAATGTGAGAGTGTGAAGTGTCTCCCAATAGAAGGTTGGTTGCCTGCCTCACTTGAGTCTCTCACACCGCGTGACATTAAAAGTGTGGAGAAGTTGGAATGCAAGGGACTTGCCCACCTCACCTCCCTCCAAAAATTATGTATAGATGATTGTCCCAAGTTGGAGAATATCGAGGGGGAAAAGCTGCATGCCTCTCTGATACAACTCACCATCTATAAAAGCCCTTTGCTGAGTAGACGGTGCGAGATGAAGGACCCACAGGTTTGGCCCAAAATTTCCCACATCCGTCACATAAAACTTGGTGGAAGATGGATTTCGTAATCCAACAATAGCAACAGGTAACTGTTTCTCCCTCTCTCTCACAACGTTATTCAGTATTTGCCCAAATACATTTGTTCTTTGCACTAACATTTATACTCTGCACAACTGAAATGGATGGCTGAACTAATCTTTTTAAATATATTTTTTAGATGAAAATATTCATTTCATGAAATTTCATATATTCCCGTAGAAGGAATTAACTTTTCATATATATATATATGCTTTGATACTTGCTTTAGACCCTCAGGCATGGGAGTTGGGACATGACGAAATTAGGCGCTTCTTCCAAGCTTGATTCAGATATTCCTTTCGAATATTCAGCTGCCACGTTGTTCACAGAGGTATCTTACAGTGCTTCATATGTTGCATACCATCAACTATACACCAAAGTATCATATATTATTTGGATTTAATATTTTGTTCTCTTTTCTTTTTGTTTTATTGTCGATGGATTCCTCAATAATTAAATGACATTTGTGGGAATTTAAAGATATTAGAATTTCATGTGATTCTCTCTAAATTGTTTATTTTGATTGAACTGTGCTATTTCTTTGAGCCTTTTTCCCCTGAGAAAGTTCACGCAAAATAATTGATTTATCTAAGACAAACTTTACCATAACTTCTGGTTCAAAAATGAAATGTCCTTTTGTTTTTCTGATATGTAAATTTTGCTACTCATCTGTGTGAGAATATGGTGTTACTTACTATAGACACTTGAATCAAATTGGTGAAATGATTAGATAATAGTCTTTATAATAATACCCTTACTTGGAGTTAATCTGACTACCATTACGTTCATATATAGTAACTTGAATTTGTAAAGATGAATCTACAGCTTGACTCATCCAGTCTCCACAAAGGGAACGTCCATAGTGGATCAAAGAAATGTTATATTCTAACTCATCACTGCTGTTATTGCTCTTAATGTGTCATACCATTCCTTACATGCATGGTTTGCAATCTCATGTAGTTTTGCTGTGGAGCCAAAGAGATAACTTCTGTGGTCTAGGACTTGCTTTTGCTTTTGCTGCCTGCAATCATGTACGGTCATTGAAATAGACAAGGGTGGCATTTTCGGTGGAGTTGTGAACAAGTAAGCACCCACATTGCCTCACTTCATTCTTGTATATTTTTCCAATTTTTCTGCTGAATGCTGATATTACAATAGCTTTTTTTCTTGTACTGTTGATAAGATGATGAATTCTACCATGGGGGTAATTGTAAGGCATCCCATGAAGGACACAGCTCATATGGGGAACTCATTTCAACATTGCTTTTCTGAAGGAAGAATTGTAGACTGAGGCTGCTGACAAGCATAAAAGGGTCTGCTCGGGTATAATGGGAAGTTCTTTATGAAGCTCAAGGTCCTTGAGAATGTCAATGAAAACCTGATCCTGATATCATGGCCACCGAGATCTCCATTTGATCTGAGTTTGAATTACAAATGTTCTTCACTCACTGATTGCGGTGTATAATTTGTGCTCTATGCTTTCCTTTGAGTACTTCATATGTCAGTAAGTAATGTGTGATTGTAAGATGGAAAGGGTTAACTTAGTTGTGGTTGATAAACAGAGTATTCAATAATAGATGTTTTTGGCTCCAGTCCTATTCCTTGATGGCAATGCCGAAGGGGGATAGAGGCTGGTCGGACCAAGGCCTTGATGGCTATGGCGAAGAGTCCTTGGTTGAGGGGTTACTTTGCTGTAAAAAAAAATGTAAGATGGAATGATGATCTCAATTGTCATACTTGTTTATTTCTATCAGAATAAAGCAAGAAATATATATGATCAATAAGAATGAATAATCACTTCTTATTGTGGTTTAATTGCCCATGTTCTCTGATCTCTCTATGCACTGGAACACTGTTAGAAGGCACCACCATGAGGCTTAATGTTGAGGCACGATTATATAATGAAAGTCAACAAACTTGACATTTGATGCATAATTGTATTGACATTTGACAACTAGTCACATTCGTTTTATTTTTAGCCTTGCCCCACTAGATGAGATCGGCTACATGGGTCAAACTACACCGTTGAGCTCTATCATATATCATGTCTACGGAGATTCTGTTTATATGTAGATCTCATTTGATCATCTCATGATGGTCTTCTTAGGTCTTTATCTGCCTTCCACCCCTTGTCCACCTTCCATCTCATCCACACTCCTAATAGGGTGTTTTGTCGATCTTCTTCTCATATGACCAAACCACCTAAGATGTGATTCTACCATATTTACAATAGGTGCTACTCCAACTCTCTCTCTTACATCTTCGTTTCTTATTCTTTCCAATCACATATGACCACTCATCCATCTCAATGTCTTCATCTCTGCCACACTTAACTTATGTTCGTGCTCCCCTTTAGCCGCCAAACACTCTGTACCATAAAACATAACCGAGATGATAACAGGGCGATAAAATTTACCCTTAAGTTATAAAGACACTTTTTTGTCACACATAAAACTAGACGCACTTCGTCATTTTGACCAACCTGCTTGGATCCTATGATTTATATCCTCTTCAACCTCTTCATTTGTTTATTTTTATTATTCGTAGAAATATATTGGTCTTTTCTTTCACTTAGCTTGTATAGAGTTAGTTCTCATCAATTTTGCAGTAGCTCAATTTTCATTGTAGGATTGCTTCACTGAAGAACAAGGCAATAAAAAAAGGAAAAAAAGGTGTATATATATTGTTGTCTTATATATGTTGGGGATGGAGGGATTTGCTGTGAAGTGTAAACTGTAAATGATCAAGGTAAAATGATTTTTCTTTTAAGAAGAGATTTGCTAAAGTAGTTGTTGAAACTATTTTCAACAAAGGGAGCATATTATACATGTGAAATGGATTAAAAAGGGAAAGAGCATTAAAAAAATGAAAAGATCAGAAGGAATCTATCATTGTATTGGTGAAGAAAGCATCTCAAGGAAACACCCTATTAAATAGTTTCTAGGGAGTAGGTCAAGTCAACCTCTTATGTTTTTTTAAAAAATCATCAGTGACATCTTTGTCCAACAAACGGGAAGTTTCCATGAATAATTTTAGTACCATTTCGCTTCAAGACCATTGATCTTTAAGTTAATATCAGTAGAGAAAAATATACTTCACTAAATTGCTGCTACATCTTTTTTCCTCATTTCAAACTATAATCCACTATCTTTTGCTTTCTTTCTTCTAATCTTGAGATCACCATGGCGGCAAGATTTGTGGGGGAAGCTCTCCTCAACTCTGCACTTGGTACTATTTACAAGATGCTGATTTCACCCTTACTTGTCAACTTCATCCAGAGAAAGAAGCTTAACCGGAAGCTGGTTGAAAAGTTGGAGACAATTCTGAAATCTGCTCAAGCTGTGATCAATGATGCCGAGCGGAGGGAGATCAAAGAGGAAGCAGTGAAGGACTGGATGGACAGGCTGAAGCATGCTGTGTACGACGCTGAAGACGTACTGGATGAAGTCACCGCCAAAGCTGCCATTCAGAAGGAGAATCCAGGTAACTCCCTGTCTTGCTATGTCAATTTGCATGATGATGGTGAGATAGCAAACAGGATGGAGGAAATAATTGATAGGATAGAGTCTATTGTGAAAGAAAAAGACACACTTGGGCTCAGAGAGATTCCTAAGGAGAACATGTCATGGAGGATCACAACATCTCTAGTTGAAAGATCTAATATATATGGCAGGGAAGAAGACAAGGAGGCCATACTGAAATTGTTGTTGGATGATGTTGACAATGGTGATGGTGATATATCTGTGATTCCCATTGTGGGCATGGGTGGGATAGGAAAGACTACTTTGGCACAATTGATTTACAACGATGATAAAGTGAAGGCGAATTTTGATTTTCGAGGTTGGGTTTGTGTGTCGGAAGAGTTTGATGTTATTAGGGTCACTAAGACTATAATTGAGGCAATAACTTCAAGTTCTTGTAACTTGAAAGATTTGAATTTACTTCAACTTGACTTAAAGGAAAGATTGTCAAGACGGAAATTCTTTGTTGTCTTGGACGATGCATGGAACGAGGATTATGATGATTGGAATAAGCTTTTAGAACCTTTTCAAAATGGTGTTAAGGGAAGTAAAATTCTCTTAACAACCAGAAGTAAAAAGGTGGCTTCTCTGGTGCAAACTGTTTCACCTTGTGAGCTAAGTTTATTGTCTGATGAAGATTGCTGGTTAGTGTTCTCAAAACATGCACGTATTTCCACCGACTCCATGGAGAATTTAACTCTAGAGAAGGTTGGCAAAGATATTGTAAAGAAGTGTGATGGATTGCCCTTAGCAGCCCAAGCCCTCGGAGGCTTATTGCGTGGAAATTCTGATGTCAAGTATTGGAACCATATATTAAAGAGTGAGATTTGGAAATTCTCTGATGATAAGATGAAAATTATTCCGGCGTTAAGAATCAGTTATTACCATCTTCCGTCATGTCTGAAAGAGTGCTTCCTTTATTGTTCTTTGTATCCCAAGGATTATGAATTTGAGAAAGATGAATTGATCTTGTTATGGATGGCTGCAAACTTTTTGCAACCAGTAGGAAGAGAGACTTTAGAAGAAGTTGGCAAGGCCTATTTTGACGAACTAATTGCGAGATCGATTTTGCAACCTCGTGGTAATGGTGAAAAGAAATTTGTGATGCATGATCTCATGCATGATTTGGCAATGATCTTTGCTAGAGACTTCTTTTTTAGGGCGGAAGAACTTGAGAATACTCTTGATGTTAATACTAAAACTCGTCATTTGTCACATAATGCCAAAGGAAACTATCCACTCTCAAAACTTTTGGGAGTATGTGACAGAGTAAAACATGCAAGAACATTTCTTGAGATCAATTTGGAGCCATGGATTCCGTTCGACATGGGAAACACACCTTGTATCTTCTTGTCACAGTTAAAGTACCTGAGAACTTTGTCGTTCAAACGCTATCCTCTAGAGTCACTGCCTGATTCAATAGGTGAGTTGATTCATCTGCGTTACTTGGATCTTTCTGAGACCAAGATTGTGACATTGCCCGAGTCATTGGGTAACTTGTACAATTTGCAGACTTTGAAGCTACTTTATTGCTCAAAACTAAAAGTGCTTCCTGCTAGCCTGAAAAATCTGGTAAATTTACGCCATCTCGATATTAGAGGGACTAGTTTGCATGAGATGCCGAAAGACATGAGCAAATTGAAAAGTTTGCAGTTTTTAAGCGACTACATTGTTGGAAAGCATGAAGATAACAAGATCAAAGAATTGGGAGCACTTGCCGGTCTACACGAATCAATTTCCATTGCCAAATTGGAGAATGTGGTTGACAGCAGTGAGGCTTCAACAGCAAGAATGTTTGATAAGAGTGGCATAAGGTCTTTGAGGTTGAGGTGGTCATCAGATACAGATGAGAAAACAGCTGATTCCCAAATAGAAAGAGAAATACTTGACAAGTTGCAGCCTCATACTAATTTGAAACAAGTAGAAATCTGGGGTTACAGGGGTACAAGATTTCCGGATTGGTTGGGAAATTCTTCCTACCACAATGTCACCACACTAACTCTGCGTGGTTGCAGGAATTGTTGTATGCTTCCTTCACTTGGACAGTTTCCCTCTTTGAAGCACCTTGAAATTTCAGATTTTGAAAGTGTGGAGATGGTGGGTACTGAGTTTTACAAAAATGATGAATCTTGTTTGGAGACACCGTTTCCAATGCTTGAAAGTCTTACATTTTCCTCAATGCGTCGCTGGAAGGAGTGGCGTTCATTGGACTCGAATCCATTTCCTCGACTTAGGCACCTTGCCATAAGGATGTGTCCGATGTTGAGAGGAGATTTGCCAAATGAACTACCATCTTTGCAATCTCTTATGATTCAGAATTGTGAGCAGTTTTGTTCTTCTATTCCAAGAGCTCCTTTACTGAGTGAGCTATCAGTTGAAGGAAAGCATCAAGTGGAGGCAGTGGTGGAGGCCATGATGAAGAAGCAGCTGACTTGCCTCACTTCTTTGTCCATCTTTTTTTGTTCCACCAGCATAGCTTTTCCAGTGAGTTGTATTCCATCATCACTACAAGAATTGAAGATATTTGAGTGTAGAAAATTAGAATTCCAAATGGATGGCCAACATCACTCGCTGCGGATACTTTCTATAAGTAAGAGCAGTGATTCAGTTACATCCTTTTCGTTGTTGGATGCCTTTCCAAATCTCGTGCGTGTTCATATCATGGGGTGTGAAAAGATGGAGTCTATTGTGGTGTCATGCTCTCTCTCCTGTCTGCGTACTTTATATGTAGACAATTGTGGGAGTTTGAAATCCGTGTCGACGCTATGGATGGCAGCACCTCAGCTACAAGAACTCTCCTTAATGGGTTATCCTGAGATGGATTTGTCTGCTACCGGGGATCATGCACACCGTAGCTTAAGATCTCTTCGCATCAGCTACTGCGAGAAACTAGTCAGCAGTGCAGCATTCATGAATTCTCAATTTCATGGGCTTACTTATCTTTGTATTGATGGTGAATGTGAGAGTGTCATGTCTCTCCCAAAGGAAGGTTTCTTGCCTACCTCACTCGAGTCTCTCAGACTGAGAGGCATGGGAAGTGTGGATACCTTGGAATGCAAGGGACTTGCCCACCTTACCTCCCTCCGACAACTAACCATTGAGGGTTGTCCCAAGTTGGAAAACATTGAGGGAGAAAAGCTGCCTGACTCTCTAATACGACTCATCATCAGAAGAAGCCCTTTGTTGGGTAAACGGTGCGAGATGAAGGAGGCACAGGTTTGGTGCAAAATTTCCCACATCCAAGGCATTCAAGTTGATGGCAGTTGGATTTGGTAATCCAACAACTTTAACAGGTAACTGTTTCTAACCTTTATAATATGAAGTGATTTTTCATTCTTCATCTGCTTTACAATATTCTTATTAATGTCTTGTATCATTCCTTAACAACAGAGTTATTGCTTTCAAATAGTGATTTAGAAACCTGATGTAAATAGTGGTATGCACAACTGAAATGGATGGCTTAACTAACGTTTTTAATTTATATATATATATTTTTTTTGCTTATAAACAGAAATATCCATTTCATGAAAATTCATATATTACAGAACAAGGAATTCACTTTTTGTGTATATTCACTTCAGAGTTCTTATAGGCATGGGAGTTGGGACGAAATTAGATGATTCAGATACTCCTTTCGAAAATGGCATT
>JASCZI010181915.1:0-31354 GCA_036250425.1 Stylosanthes scabra
GCAGATGCGTGCGGGTTCATCCTCTGCTGCTCAGGTTCCGCCTGCGCATCCACCCGCACCGCCGGAGGACGACGACGCTGACTATGTGGACCCGTAGAGTACACGGTGTTCATTTATCTTGCATTTGTTCATTTTCCAGCTATTTATGTTAGTTGTAATTTACACATGTTTACTTTTCCGCTACTTATGTTATTTGCATTTCGTATTTTCCGCTTTCTTTTACTTTATTGGACAATTTAGATACTAAATTCAAAAACACAGTTTAAGAATGCTGTTTGGATGATTTGTTGGTTAGTTTGAGGTCATTTAAACAGGGTTGTGCATTCGGCTAGTAATTGTAATTATTTATTTATTTTTTTAATTCAGTTTCTATTACCGGCGGATTTAGGGAGGGAATACATCGCCGGTAAAGTCCAACGTTTCACTGTTACCGGCGGATTTTGCGGGGGAAAAATTCCGCCTGTACTATGGAGGGAACATTAAAATTTCGGCGCCAGAATTACCGGGGGATTTTCGGGGGGAAAAATCCGCCGGTAACGTTACAAAAAAGGTGCCAACGTATGAGTATTACCGGGGGATTTTTGGGGGGAAAAAATCCGCCGGTAGCGTGGAGGGAAAAATAAAAAATGGCGCCAACCTTACCGGGGGAAAAAATCCACCGGTAATTCCCCCCTAACAGATGCTTCTATTTGGTCCCCCAAAACCTTGTACCGGCGGGAAAATCCGTCGGTAATTACCGGCGGATTTCAAAATTCCGCCGGTAAGTTGTTACCGGCGCCATTTTTACCGGGGGAAAAATTCCGCCGGTAATTCCCCCCCTAACAGGGGCATTTTTTGTAGTGTAAATGGATGGGTCCCGCCCGTTTAAAAGAAAAATCGTTTAAAACCAGCCCTTTTAAATCGTATTTTTTGTGGGCTTAAATGGGTAAACCTGATTGTCCGTTAGGCCACCCGCAAGATCGTTTATTTTTTATTTTATTTTATTTTTTTATGGTTGCCAAAAAAATATCATATAATTCTTAACAAAATTTTTAAGCCTGACACGAAAAAAAAATTTTTAAGCCCAAAAAAACTAAACTATGTATGCAACAACCAACAAGCCCGTGTGTTAAAGACCCAAAGATAAAAAAAAATTAAATATAAAATAACACTAAATATATAAATACATATTATAACATACTAACCCTAATTTATTATCTTCGTTCCTCCCACAAAAACCACAAAAATGGCGCGCACACACTGAAATCCTTACTCAAGTCTCAACCCCTTGCTTCTCATCTTCATACTTCAGTCTTCACTTTCTCCCTTGAATCATTACATATTAAGGAGGCAAAAGTATGTTTGTTCTTACTCTCTTTTAATTCACTCTAAGCATTCATATTATCGAAAATTCACTTTATTTTAATTTTCATGTCTCTCCATATGTGATTATCAGGTGAATATTGGAATTATTCTCTTCTATACTCTATCAAGGTTAAGAACAAGGATATCTCCATCAAATCTAATCTTTAGTTGTCATAGGTGAATATTGGAATTATTCTCTTCATATTATCTAAAATCTAATCTCCATATGTTCTGTTTTATTTTAATTTGATTTTAAAATTGCAGTAGGTATGGATTTGGATAAGCATATTGGTCCTAATAAGGATGCTGAGCACATCTTGTTGGATGAGGATGATGATGAGTTTGGTGATGAATTCGAAGATGGACTTGACAGTTTTCCCAGTGAAAGTAAAGGTAAAACAAGCTCAGATGTAACCACTCTTTCTTCAAAAAAAGAAAAATTCTAAGAAGATGTTACCACATCTTCTATTTGGTCTAGTTTTACAAATATAGGAGAAGGTAAAGATGGTAAAATTAGGTCAAGTGTAAGGGTTGTGGGATGGAATACATAGGTGGAGGGGGTAGAAATGGGACATCTTCTTTAAAGAGTCATATGAAAATATGTCGTGAACTTCCAAGGTACCATGATTTGGGGAAAATGATGATAGATGAGGCTGGAAGATTAAGAGCAAGGTAGATTGATCCAAAAGCGGTGCGAGATATGATTTCAATGGTCATTGTTGAACATGATCTTCCTTATTCATTTGTAGAGTACAAAATGGATTAGGGAGTTGCTTAAATAGCTAAATCTTGAAACAAAGTCAGTTTCTAGGAACACGGCTGTTCAAGATGTTTGGAAACTATATCTGTCTGAGAAAGATAAACTCAAAAGTCTTTTTGCTGAACTTCTAAGTAGAATTTGTTTAACTTCTGATTTATGGACATCTTCTACAACAGAAGGTTATTTGACTTTAACTGCACATTTTGTTGATGATAAATGGAAGTTAAATAGCAAGATACTTTCATTTTGTCATATGCCTCCTCCACATACCGGTCATTGCTTATCTAATAGGTTTCTTGAATTGTTGAGTGGGTGGGGTATTGAAAAAAAAAATAATTTCTTTGACTTTAGATAATGCATATTCGAATGATAGCTTGAAAGAGTTGTTGAAGCAAAATCTTAATATGAGTGGTAGCTTGTTGTGTAACGGTGAGTTCTTTCATGTGAGGTGTTGTGCCCACATATTCAACTTGATAGTTCAAGATGAATTGAAGGTGGCTAATTCTACATTGCATAATATAAGGGAAAGTATTAAATATATGAGAGCTTCATAAGCAAGAATGAACCAATTTAAGGAAATTGTGAAGCAATTGAAGCTGCCTGATTCTAGCTTGCCTTTGAATGTATCTACAAGGTGGAATTCCACTTACTTGATGTTGGATAGTGCATTAAAGTTTCAATTGGCCTTCCACAAACTTGGCTTGATGGATAACAATTACAAATTTTATCCATCAAATGATGAGTGGAATAGAGGTGAATTAATCTGTAAATTTTTAAATCTTTTTACACTATCACTACTCTTATGTCAAGTCAATCTTATCCTACATCCAACTTGTACTTTATGCAAATTTGGAGGATAGAATGTTTATTGAAAGAAAATGAAAATAGTCTTGATGAAGTCATAAAAGGAATGGTTAGGCCTATGCAGCAAAAGTTTGATAAATATTGGGGGGAATATAGCATAATACTTTCACTTGGAGCCGTTCTTGATCCTCGAATCAAATTTCAGCTTTTGCACCATTATTTTAATATAATTGATCCATTATCTTCTCAAGAAAAGGTTACAAAAGTTAAGAAGAAATTTTATTTTCTTGTTTGATGAGTATGCAAAGTTTAAGTCTCAAAATAATCCTTCAAGTTCTAATCCTAGACTTCAATACCATGGAGCTCTTCCAAAGTGAATGCCATCGGAACCATAGCTATTCCTGATGTGAGTTTTTACTTTTTCTTATGTTCTTATTTTTTAATTTACTATATTAATTTTAATGATAATCTATATTATTATATAAACTTTAATTCATGTGTTTAATGTTGTAGGAATTGAAGAAACTTGATAATGAGAGTTCTAAATCTTCATTGGATATTTATTTGGATGAACCTATGCTTAATATGAATACTTATGATAAGATAGACATATTGCAATATTGGATGGCCCAAAGTCATAGATTTCCAGACTTGTCTGTTTTAGCTTGTGACCTACTTAGTATTCCAATTACTACTGTTGCTTCGCAATTGGCATTTAGCACTGGGGCTCACGTATTAAATAAGTATCGCAATTATCTTCTTTATAAAAATGTGGAAGCTCTCATTTGTACTCTTAGTTGAATTTATGGGTTTGATTTTGAAGGTATAATTATTTTTCTATAACTTTGTTCAAATAACTTTGAAAGGAGTACACATTTGTACTCTGTACATTATAATTATTAATTATTTTGTGAAATATGATTTACAGATGAGGTTGAAAAAACAAATGTCAATCCCGAGACTAAAGATTCAAATGCTAGTTAAAATTGATGTGTTTGCATAATTGTTGTAAGTATGGTTTTATTTATCTTAGCTGGTATAGTTTTTGGTCTTTTGATATAATAAGAATTGTTTACATTTTCATTTTTTAAACGTGTCATGTCTACCAGGTGTGACTCATGGCCTCATGGGATATATGAAGACATGCTTTAAGTTTCATTGAAGCAAGATGATAATTTTTAGATGTTTTGTAATTGTTATTATATTTATGGATTTTGCTTTGAACCGAAGAATATTGTGATTGTGTGAAGTGTGAACTATGAACTATGAACTTCTAATTTTAATTTGGTGTTTGACTATTAGCTTCAATGGTTTATTTTAGAGATAAGAGATGAACATTGATATCAATCAAATTAAATGATTTTATTTTATCACATTTTGTTGCGATTTTACGTTTTCTTAATAATTTATAAGGTTATAAAATTTTTCAAAAACTGATTTATTCTTGACAATATATAAAATGAAATATAAAATTTTTTATTTATAAATAATCTTTTTAAAAATAAAATAATTGGTCTATGTTTAAGTTATGATTACAAAAATAAGTTTTTTTTTTTAAATTATATATGCGCCGCCCGTTTAGGCCCACGGATTGGCCTTAAACGGGCCGGTCCTAGAATTTGAGACCAGTGGGTATTTGAGGCCCGTCCATTTAAGCCCGTTTATTTCACGGGCTTAAACGGGCCCGTCCTAAATGGGTCAGCCCGCCCGTATTGACAGCCTTAACTGATAGTAAAGACCTCTTCCAGTGTTGTAGTTTCTTCGCGACTTTATCTTTAACGTATGCAAATGTTGATTTTTTCGATTTCTGGATTATTATAGGTAAGCCCAGATACTTGTCTTGCACACCAACATTTGGGACCTGAAGAATGCTTGCACTAGTTGTTCGGTCAGATTGAGGAGTGTTCCGACTAAAGAAAACGACAGATTTAGACAGGTTAACCTCTTGCCCACTAATACTACTATATGTGTTAAGAACTTGCATAATGTTTTGGCATGTAAGTGAATTTGCCTTACAAAATATTATAGAGTCATCTACAAAAAATAAATGATTGATGGTAGGACAACTACTGTTCAGTTTAAGACCAGTGAAATTATTATTCTGTTCTTCTCTGTGGAGCAGATGGAAGAGCCCCTCTGCACATAGAATAAAAAGATAGGGTGATAGAGGGTCCCCTTGTCAAAGCCCTCTTGTGGGTTTAGGAAAATCGTAAGGTTGACCATCCACAGTAATAGAATAGGATACAGTAGTGACACATTCCTTCATCAAATTTATCCATCGATGACAAAAGCCTAGTTGACTCATAACCTTCCACAAAAAATTCCTTTCCACTTTATCATATGCTTTGCTCATGTCAAGTTTCAAAGCAATATCACAATCTCCAAAACTTTTATTTTTCAAGAAGTGCATAAATTCATGAACAATTAGTACATTATCACTAATCAACCACCCCTTAATAGTGCGCTTTGATTATCCCTATTAATCTTATTCATGAGAAATTGCATTCGGTGCACTAAAATTTTGGAGATGATCTTATAAAAGACTGAGCTTAAGCTGATTGGTCGTACCTGTGTCATCTTAGTGGCTTCAGGAATTTTAGGAATTAGACAAATGAGTGTATGATTAAAAGATTTTAGCATTCTCCCTCCTGTGAAAAAACTAGTAACAGCCCGAATGACATCTCCTTTGATAATAGACCAGAAAAATTGATAGAACTTTGCGGTGAACCCATCATCTCCCGGAGCAGAGAAAGGATTGATGGAAAATACTGCCTTCTTTATCTCCATCTCACTAACTGGTCTTGTTAGAAACCAATTATTCTGCCGAGTAACCTTCTGTCTTATTATAGAAATAAACTCCCTGGGATTTGTGGGTGAACCTGATCTGAATAAGTTCTCAAAATATTACTGGGCTGTCCTTCCAATTACATCAAAATCAGAGCAAGTATCGCCGTTGTCATCTACAAGATGTTGAATTTTGTTGTATTTATTTCTTGATTGTGCTTTCGAATGGAAGAGTCTTGTATTTTGATCACCACTTATCAACCATTGAATTCTAGACTTCTCCCTCCAATACTTCTCTTCACTTAGGTAAGCCTCTGCTAGTTCCTCCTCTAGGACATGGATACATGAACCATCAGCGTGTTGTGCTTTACCCTTTTCTTCTTCAATTTTTTTTTGTAACTGCTAGATTTGTTTAAGAGAATTGCTACCAGACTGTTTTTGCCAATCAACCAAGGCATCTCTACACCTTTTAAGCTTAGTAAACAGTTGAAACATAGGTGAACCCTCAATAGAGTCATTCCATATAGTCTTGATGATCTGTCCAACTTCTTCATTGTCGCACCATCTCTCCTGAAATCAAAATCTTCTTTTAAATCTCCGTTGCTCCACCTCTGAATCAATTAGCAATGGTCTATGATCAGAACCTTGATCACTTAAATGGAAAACCGCTGCGCTTGGGTAATTATCCATCCATCTAGTAGATACTAAGCACCGATCTAATCTCTCCCTTATCAAATTTCCTCCATACTGCCTATTACTCAATGTGAATTTATCTCCTCCAAACCCCAAATCTATCAAACCGGCTACATTAACAAAGGTGTTAAAACTTTCTATAGAAGCAACCAATTTCATTCTACCTCCATCTTTCTCATGATACGTCATTATAGAATTGAAATCACCGAGAACCATATATGGATCTGCAATTGTTGACAATTGATTAAGGATAACACCATATTGCTGGTTCTGCATGCCTTCATCACTATGTAGGTAAACAGCAACAAATTCACACACCATTCGACTCCCCTATCCTTCCATCTCCAATGAATAAAGAAAACCTCACTTCTCACCACTTTAATACCAACACTTTACTTCCATGCCAGCACCAAACCCCCTGCTAAGCCTTGGGGGATCAACATAAGAGACATTTGCATACCCCAATTTGTGACATTGGTTTGCAATAAACGAAGAACTATTCTTTGTCTCACGTAAGAATAATACTTCGGGGTAATGAGATCTATACAATCTCTTGTATGCTGTGAACTGTTAGGAGTTTCCCCAAACCCCGACAGTTACACATCATCATCTTCATACCCCTTGGAGTGCCAAGTTTGGGTTGGCACCCCCCTATGTAGTTGAAATATCTTCACTCACACACTGTTTTTTCGCTTTTGCATCCCCATTTTCCTCCATTATTCTTTTCTTTTCACCACTAATATTGCTGCTTTTACCTCCATTTCTCCTAGCAAGTTGCTTCATTTTAATTGACCTTTTTCCCTTCATCACAGACTAAGAAGTCAGTCCAATGTTGAAGCAAGAATTAATTGCATCTTCCATCCCTTCTACAACCTCATTCCTCCTCCCACCAGTGGCAGCATCACCAGGTTGAAGAACACTTTCAGCCTTTGTATCACCGCATTTCTGGTCATATAATAATAATCTGCCACCTTTTGGAGTCTCTATGGTTGGCTATTGATAGCGGCCCCAAGAACGGTCCGAAAAAGTGGAGTTTCGTTGCAGATAGCTTCGAACCAATGTCAAGGGAACCGTGTCAAATTTAGTTAAAAAGGTGTCACAGAGATGCAACCAAGTTTGAAAATACTGAGTACTGGACTCGGGTCGTTCTCCCTAGGAAGCAGAAACAGAGGTTTGTTTGAGAACAGAGCGCAAGAAAGCATATTAAAAACAACAGTGAATTAAAGAGTGTCCGGCCATGGGTTGAAATACTGTGCGTCCCTATAATCACTGCCGATCCCAGATTGGATGGACTGTCACTTAAAGGAAACTAACCACCACAGGGTGGCGGAGTTAACCCATATCCGAATGTCCTAGGCATACACAACAGCGGGGGACCTAGGTCTTACAATAGAACTCGAGTAAATCCCGCGTTACCAGGAAGAACTCACCAGTAGTGCAACTTGCACCGAATTGAGTCTGTATCATTAAGGTCCCCATGCTCTTGGCAAGGGCGTAGCATTAACGGCATCGAAATTAACTCCGTTCCTCCCATCTATTGCCCTTAGGGATCGGCAGCTAATGTCATTCGCACATTTCAACTCATAGCCGAGTCACTATGGTCACTACTCGCTACGGACGGAAATCATAGTTACGGAAATTAAACAGGCAGCATAACGGCAAGACATAATGACAAAGTAGTAGAAAATAAACGGACAGAGTAACGACAGTATGATTAAATAATTCAGAATTAAAATCAACAGAGTAACAGTATATAAAATAGATAATAAAAACAGTAAAATGTTTGGCTATAGAAATGGATAAAAACTAATGGAACCCTAAACTAAACTAAACTAGAGAAATGGTGTTTTGGGCTCTCTTGGAATGGTGAAGGCTTCCTCTATTTATAGGCACAAATTTGGCCAGTGGTGCGTATGCATAGGCCCTTTAGGTGCGTACGCATATGGTCCGGTTCCAGCTTGGACGTGACACATAAGTCATGGCAATGTGTACGCATAGGCCCCTTTGGTGTGTATGTATAGGCTCTGGATTTGGCTTCCAAGGTTTTCTTCGCGATCTTCTCATTCCTCGCATTCTCTTTAGCCACTTCAGCTCCGAACTTTGCCTGTTAAAGCCTGAAACACTTGAACGCACACATTATGGCATCGTGCGTAACAGGAAACGGTTTAAAACACAGTAAAATTTGGCTAAAATAGCAGATAATTACATTTACAGCCCTAAGGAACGATTAAAGCAAACATGCCTATTCTGCTAGCATTTAAGTGGCAAGAGGTCGATAATTAGTCAATTTATTATATGAAATAATCCATCGAAATAGGATTTATCAGCTATCTTCTCTCAACCTTTCCACCTCCATTGGATATACCTCCAACTTGCTGATTGTCTCTGATATTCTCTTGCACTGAGAGACTAGCAAAGTTCCTCATAAGATTTACTGGAGTTTGGCTTTTAAATCCATCTCTTCAAGTTAGTTCAGCTTTAGGAATATTAGGGTTTGAGTTCTCCTTTTGGCTAACATCGATCCTCCATCCACTTTGCTCCGCCTTTAACCAGGAACCCCACTTCTCTGACTTCAATTCTCCTTTAACCGAATCTTCCAAATGGAGAGTGCAGGCTCTAATTTCATGACCCAGATGTCCACAGTAATGACAAAAAGCACCCAAGTCATTCATACTTCGCAGAAAATCCAATCACATACTTGTTCGGACCAACAATCTTGAGGCATTTCTTTAGTGGATTTGTAGCGTCTAAGAGGACCTGAACCTTCAGAATTCTATTCTTGTTTCCCCTCATTGAGAAGAAATCCACATCTAACACCTTCCCCATCGTATCTCTTATCTTCCTCACTAACTCTTTCGTCTTATAATGCTCTGGAATCTCCCATAACTGGATCCAAATTGGAACTAAAGTTAGATCATTGTTGTCACCAGCAGATTTCTTATTCCATCTTTTGAGACTCACGATATAGTTCTTGAAGAGTCATGGAGCTCCGCGTTCAACATGAAGTAGGTCCACTTCTTTGTCAAAAGAGAACTGGAAAAGGTTATCTCCTAGATCCATAACCTTGAACAGTTGAACCCGTCTGGCTGAGACCAAATCCCACGCATGGCTCCTTCCACCGTACCAACACTAAATGCACGATCAGCAAGAATTCGTCCTATGAGACTTTTCGCACAAATCTGAATACTCTCCTCTACATCCTCCTCTCCAAACACAATAATTCCTTCATCCTCCAATCCTCCATCGTCCTCCAAAACACCTTGGTTAGGGTGACGTCCATCCATAACTCTAAGGTAGAGCACATAATTAGATTTGATGAAAAAAATCGATTTAAAATCGGATGAGATCCTCTACAAGGAAAATCCTAGCAGAGCACAATGAAAAACACTAGTAGAGCACTTAGCTTTTTTTTTTTTTCCTCAAAGATAGATAGTGGATTTCATTACTGAAAGAAAATGGTCCAAAATGGACTATGGGCAAAGGGCAAAATGGAGAGTTCCAACAAAAGAAAGCAAAAAATATCTCAAAAGATTAGAAAGAGAAAGTAAAGTTTAAGGAAGGCATCTTCTCTCTTGCATAAGTCTTCGAGCAGCATCCACAATTTCAGTGGGGTGGAGACGACAAGCTCCAAACACCATACTATTCCTAGCCTTCCAAAGTTGCCAGGTAATGTTTGTAGCCAGTTATGTACTCTCATTAGAATCTCTTCATTGACGCAACTCAGCATCCAAATCACTCCACAATTTCCGTGACTCACTGGTTTGTCTTGGAATTGGCAGATTTGCAGCTTGCCAAGCATTAATAGAATCTAGGCACCCCCAAAAACAATGGAACACCGTCTCCTCATACTGATTACACCTCGAACAGATGGGATTGATGGATGGGATTCTTGAATGGAGGCGCGCCATAACAGGGAGACCTACGTGCATTATCTTCTATAAACAGTTTTTAATTTTTGGTTGAGCATTACTCTTCCATATTGCATTCCATAATGATTTGTGATTGCATCTTTCTGGCAGGTACTCGACTAAGGGATGGAAAAATTGGAAAGCCACCTTGTACCCAGAAGCAACCGAGTAACCTCCTCCTCTTTCTTTAATCCAGGTAACCCTATCCTCAGTTTCATGAATTGGTGTATTGAGAATTGCTGCTGCTATGTCTGGTCTGAAAATTGATTTGATAAGTGCTTGGTTTCATGTCCGATTAGGCAGAATTAGCTCATATACCCATTTAACTATATGACTTGAATCAGGCATAGGATTAGGAGTGATAGAATGATGCGGTGGCATCTTTGGTTGTTTTTAATCTCAAATTCTCTTGAATTATATGATTATTTTTGTGATTTATTGCTCTTTAATTTACCAATCAAACAAACTTGATGTCTTTTAAGTTTTGTTTATGTTTATAGAGTATTTCACTAAGAATTTAGGTGATCAAGGCCACTAAGAAATGATTAAAGAATGGAGCTGAAAAGAGCTAAGAAATTGAAGTCCATACTCCACGTTATACGTAGGAAATGGTGGAATCAAGACAGAGGCTAGGCGTCATACGTCGGATTCTCATGTTATATGTGGGAATTAAATCTCAAACTCAGAATTGGACAGAGGTACCACATTATACGTGAGAATTGAAATCACAAGCTCCATGAATCACAGAGACTCCACGTTATACGTGAAGAAACTCACGTTATACGTGGGAATTAGAAGCCAAGTTCCAGAAAGCTTAGAAAACTTCACGTTATACGTGGATTGAAGGAACCAAAGCCCAGAAGCTCCACGTTATACGTGGAGTAGCCCACGTATAATGTGGGAAGTGAACGTTTAACGTGAAGCCCATTCTCAAGGTTTAGGAAAGTCCACCAATGCCACTTCAGCCCAATCTTATTTTGTTACTAATCCATCACTTAATCAAGGGCAATTTTGAAAGATTCAAAGAATGATTGATTGAAGATTTAGTGAAAGATAAGCATTGTAATCATAGAAGATAAGATAAGGATTAGATTTGATTTAGATTAGATTAAATTAGATTTGATTCGTAGCTGATTTTTAGGACAGTTAAGCTTATTATATAAAAGAGGAATTAACCACTAGGGTTAGTAACTCAGCATAGCCGTATTCATTATTTCCTAGGGTTTTAGATTCAATCATGAATTGCTAAACTCTTCCATTGTTAAGGGTGAGGAGCTCTATTCACCCAGCATGAGGTAGTTATTGTACATAGTTTAATTCAATTCAATAAGATATTTCAGTTTTCTAAATTGCATGAATTAATATTCTGTTCTTCATCCCCATAATTCAGAATCACTGAGAGGTGTTCTTTATTTGTTTAGGGTTATGTTAATTTAATTGAGAGATTGATTAATCTAGCTAGCTAGAAATTAATTCACATGGTAAGTTAACACTGACCAGAGATAGTAAAGATAATTTACATGCAACTATAATTATGTGGATTGAAATTGGGTTAGAACTAGTTTGGATATAGTGACATTTAATCTAATCTAGATTCATAAGAATTGGAACCGGATTGTATACTTCACCTCTCTATTTGATTAATTGACTAAGAGATTAACTTTTGATTGAGTAAAGGGAAAATTAAATTGCTAAGAGATTAGGGTTTAGCTACTATAGGTTCGTTGTGCATGATTTCTGAGTATCTAGAATTGCAATTAAACGTGTACATTAGCCCTCAAGGGAAAAACATCTCCAAAGCTCTTAACATCTCATCTCATCATCGTTCAAACCTCAAGTATAGTTTATGTTTGCTGCTCTTTAACATTAGTAATTTTCGAACCAGTAGACCTAAAGTAATCAATTTATTTAGTTTCATTAAATCTGATTAGAACAATTAATTAAGTAGTAGTTGATTGGTCCTTTAATCATCGTGGGAACGATACCTACTTGACCGTAATATTACTTGATACGATTCGGTATACTTGCCGAAATTTAGGGTTGGAAAACCGACCATCATAGAATAGAATTCTTGGACCCATGAATCCTCTCTAATTCGAATGTTGAAGCCTCTGCCAATCTCCCAAACAACGTCTTTCTTTAGAATTTTTCATCCTTCAAGGATACTACGCCATCCCCACGATGGATTAATCCCAGAATCAGCTCTAAGAAAATAGGAAAGTCTATAATATTTACTTTGAAAAACTTTCACCACTAGAGAGATTGGTCTCGAAAGAAGTCTCCAACCTTGCTTTGCTAGCATTGCAAGGTTGAAGGCTTTGACATTCTTGAAATTCAATCCTCCTTGACATTTTGGTCTACATAAAATTTGCTAGCTAATCCATTGCATACGTCTTTCATTCGCCTTTTGACCCACCAAAATTGTAGCTTTAATAAGCACTTTCCTTTCGCTAGTAGACAATAAAGCTCTCTTTGAGTGATTTAGTTTTTGACACACCTTATCCTTAATACAATTAAAAGTAGCCTTCTTTGAGCGTTGAATCACCGCAGGAAGACCTAAATACTTGTTCTGATTACCAACCTGAGTAACCTGCAAAATAGTGGCCAAGTTGTCTAGTAGAGCACTTAGTTGCAGGTTATTGCTGATGAGACTCAATCATACATTATTGATGATGAGACTGGCACCAAATCATTAGATTTTGATAAAAACAACACAAAATATTTTAAGATTAGAAAGACAGCTGCTTGGAAATTTGAATAATAGATAATAAAATTAAAATATTCTTATCTTTTGTTTAACAAAAAGGGCGGGTTTAATTATATTGCCAGTTTTAGAGTTTAGTATCACATATGAAGAAGAGTAACATGAAAATGATTTAATTTGCAGTCTCCAATTCAATTAATCTCTACGCAATTCAATTGCAAATTACATTACAATATATATAAATACTCAAATAGTATAGACCATAGAAATTAAAGCCACATAGCTGGATGAATGTGTGCATAAATAAATAAATAAATAAAATAGACAAAACAGTGCACATGGCCGTAACACGCTTTTATCTTATTATAGCAACAACTAATAACAGAAGAATAATCTACATAACATTCCCCATTATTTTACATATCTTATATAATTAATTATATTCTTATGGTTTCCATGTTGCCAAAGTAGAAGCCCAACAATGCGTGTTTTACAACTCCAAAAACTACCTTTTTTTGTCATTAAAAAAATAATAACGATAATAGTACTTCTAATGCCATTAAAAGAATAGATTTTAATGAAGTCCAACTCACTTGTTTGGACATTGCTTGTATTTTTGCAAGATATATACAGATATAATATGAAATTATTTTCAGGTAACTTGTTTATGCAAAAACAGAAGGTGGGAATGGATGGAACTAGATCATTTTATCTCAGCACATTATTAACACATGTTAACGTGGGTTAGTACCACGTCAAAACTTAAAGAGTATCTGAAATGCGTAATGACATGTTGTATAAAAGAATTGTTTTTCTTTTCTTTTTTTTTTCTTTAATAAAAAAAACACCCTCAAAAGGGAAAGGGTTTACTGGCTTATACAGCATCATTGCTTTCGGACATGGTAAAGAATTTTATAAGAGCCGTTATTATTCACATTCTAGAACCATCCATAGCCCACAACACACAAGTAATTATATTATCATAACTCAAATAATTTCTCATGTTAAAATAAAAGTAAAGAAATGATATTTATATCATTTTTTCACATCTTTAATAATAATAATAATAATAATAATAATAATAATAATAAATATATGGCACAAAATACTTATATGTATGGCATATTATAGCACATGCATGGCACAGACAATATTGTGGTGTTATTGCTATAGAAAAGATTAATCATTGGCTGGAAAGGACTATAATCCATTCTTCTTTGGGTGTTTGCATCGTTTGGAAAGTAATTAGGCCTAAAACTTTGATGCATAATTGCATTTTAAAAAATATTTTCTTAAAGGGAAATTCTTTAAGTATTTGGTAACCTCTAACTGTTGGGTATGATTTTCGTTGTATGTGTACTTTTGTTAGGTTTAGGATAGAACATGATTACCATCCTGATCATTTTGATTAAGTGTTGAATTTTATTTGTCATTCCTATCAATCTATTTCTAGTTATATATAGAATAGTATAAGAAATAACGAATTATTAAGTATTAAAGTGTATATTTTAGTATTATTAATTTATTATATTAAACAACGTGCTAAAATTAGGTGCAAATCCATTGCCTAACCGAAGTCAACGACATTGACCAGATTAATGCTGAATATTTCAATAAAGTATAAAGTATAAGCTAGGCGATGCAAAAATTTCGCATCATCAAGTCGGTCAATATATAATTTATAATTTGATTTTATCACATTTTTTGGTGAGTTATTTGATATTAAAAATTAAAATTATTTTAGCATAACAAATAAAATTTTGTTGTTTCTAATTTTATATATATTGTTGTTTATCGTGTCATCTCTTATGTATGTTTTTATGTGTGTTTTTTTAATTTAATTAGAAGGAAATTAAAAGTTTAGGAAGCTAATGGTTTGGGACCAACAAAAACTCTAAAAGAAGATAATAAAAAGATTAAGGTGAATATATAATTTCAGATGATAACTTTTATTTTTTTGAGCTATCACTTTTATTAATTTTAAATGATCACTCGTTTATTGATCTTCTTTAGTCACCTAAGTGTTAATTTCTAGCATAGTTGTAATTATAAATATGATCTAGAAAAAATTATCAAATCTAACCTTAAATGTTTATAACACTTACAAATCTACCTATAAAAGAAAGAAATTAATTTTATATCCATAAAAGATAATATGTACTTGACAAAACTATCCAAACCCAAAAAAATTATTGAAAATTCATAATTTATCCTCTAACCAACTTACCCTAAATCTTAATTTTATCCCCCATATAATTACCACCCCAATCTCCAACTTCTCTACCCCCAAATCACTTTGTCCCCAACTATCACTGTCGTCGCCACTACCACTATCTCTGCCGCCGCCGCCATCAATTGTACTAGTTTAAAACAAATGTCTGAACACAATTACTGTTGCTGCAAGGCACTGAGTTGTTTCTGTTGTTCACGACGTTTTATAGCAAAAACTCAATGCTCTTCAGGTGGGTTTGCACTTAACTAAGTGCTCTTTCAAAGGGCGAGAAGAAAGTCCAATTTGATTTGATTTTATTTTTATGGAACAATCATATATATGATTTTGTGGTGTTACTGTTATAAGATTAAACCTATATCTATGAATTGATATTTAGTTTTGGTTATTTCTTCTTTCTGACAAATGAATGAATATTGCAAGGTAAGTAATAAACTTTATCTGGGAAATGCAAGTTAGATTTTGTTAATAATACTCTTCATATTAGCCTCCACTCAATAGTCTACTACAAAGTTTATAGTCATAACGATAATAAGTTAGCAAAATTACTAGTTATCAATATCATTATTTTTTTATCATTTGAGAAGGTGTAGTTCCAAAACAGAGGGATTATTCTTTATCAATGCTTCAAGAACAATAAGATGGAAGAATAGGCAAAAATTTCATAGGCGTAAAGTAATGTAGCTGCTCAGAGTCTAAGAAAAACCGTGTGATTGTGGTTGTGGCTGTGGCGGTGGCTGCTGCCAGTAGAATTGGAGATTGAAGTATTAATTGTGTGGGGATAAAATTAGGATTTAGGGTAGGATAGGTTAGAGGATAGTTTAGGAAATTTTAATAATTCTTTAGGGTCTTGGTAGTTTTGTTTAGTAAATATTATCTTCCATAGATATAAAGTCAATTTCTTTATTTTATGAGTATATTATTTGTCGATGTTTTAAATATTTATGGATAAATTTGATAATTTTTTCTATAATTTATATAGTGATTCTGTCTACACTCATTATTTGATAGTTAATTAACCCTATTTTAAATATATTTATATAGCATATAAGTGAAAGAGATTAAAATTGTTACCGGAAAGATGAGTTTATCATGAGGAATAATTGTTTTTATTTTTATTGTTGTATAAAGTCATTATACAGAAATTACTATTTAAGAGGAAAAAAAAAACTATCTTATAAAAACGTCGAAATAAAAATTACGATTATAATTCATCTAAAAAACCATTATAATTGATTAAAAAATAACACAGATATAAAAAAAAAAAAAAAGTTTCGTCTCCTCTCTTTATCACACTTCAAATAAAGTGAGGGAGGATTTTGTTTATGGAACTGTCCCAAAGAAAGAAAGACATGACTATTTTTTAATTCAAAAAATAAGATGTCACTTTTAAACATAGGCTATTATTTATGAAATATGTAATTTGAAAATAGAGTATTTTGTTACTTTCAATTTTGTTTTTGTCATCCAAGGACTTAATTATAAAATTAAAAATATATAAAAATCTCAATAAAAAATGTAAAAAAGTTGAACTTATTTATAAATTTAGTAAAATTATAGAGACTAATCAATTAATTTAATCTAATTCAATCTATAAAAATGTATTAGTAATTAATAAAAATAGCTAATAATTAGTCAATTTTTAAGAAATAAATTATTTAAAATCTAAAGAATTAAATCATATGAAACATATAATCCAAAATCTAATTAAACAAATCATTCGAAATTTAAAAAAATAGACCATTCAAAACCTTAAAATATATATTATTAATGGACGAAAAAATTGTCGAAAGGAGCTACTAGATTAATAGTCATGACAATTACAATCGTGGTGGCTATTGGCGGAGGTAATATAATAAAGGGGGCTTGTGGTGGAGGTAAATGACATATGGTAGAAATACATGGCTTGTAAGGGTGGCAAAACTGGCCAAATCCGTCGGGTTGAGCTAGAATTTTAAACTCTTCGAATAAAAAAACTTGCCAAACTTGCACCGTCAAATTGATAGGTTTTGGCTCGCCCCGCTCCGCCCTGCCAGGTTAAGGTATTTGTTTTTTTTTCTCTTAATTTTCAAAATATTTGTGAATTATATATATATATTAAAAATTGTAATTTTTATTTTTTTTATTTATCTCATATTCTTATATAGTTATTAATGTATATCATAACGAATAATTTTATTAACATTGATAATTGAGAAAAAATATTTAAATTATTAGACTATTTTTTATTTGTATTTAAATTTTAAATGAATTATTATTTATTAAATTATTTTAATGTATTTAATTATTCAAAAAATTTTTTTGAGCGGACTCATAATTTGCAGGGGCCCACCAATCCGTCAATAAACGGGACGAACTAGCATTTTGAGTCCACGATATTTTGCGGCCCACCCCGCCCATTCTTTTACGGGACGGGCTCCTCGCTTTGCCATCTTTAATGGCTTGCGGTGACAAGTGAAATTATAGTTCTCTCAAAAGAAGAAGCAGCTAAGGAATAAAGGTAAAAGAATAATTAAAAATATTAATTATTATTCACTAAATTTTTATTGGTAATTTGATATTATTACATTTAAATTAGAACTAAACCCTTAAAATGACAATTTATAAAAGAGAGAGTGAATGACTTGCTTCAACAAGAAAGAAAAAGAAAAAGAAAGAAAGACTTGTTTTCAAAGAATGGGACTCGAATAAAGAATTGTGGCCATAAAATTGGTTCCATCTGGCTTTAGATCCCCCAACCAATATGTGCGGTCAAGCAAAGTCACCAATCCCAGTATGCCACCAGCCCTCTACCTTCCTCTAATCATCTTTTTTCCAAGCTTCAATATTCCCTTTGCTCTCTTTTTTATTCCCCTTCATTTTAAGTACTAAATTATTACTCACTGATAATTTGATATCATACATACTATTTTTATTTCAAACAATATTAGGCATCTCCACATTTCCATATGTTTGAATTTTTAAACTGTACGTATTACGTAATGGAAGGAATGGAACGAAGAAATGCCAAGGAAATAAATAATTCAAAAATAATATTTACATATTAAAATTTAACCACCAAATTAATTATTAAATAAATATATATTTTATATTTTAACATATATTTTATATTAATAATTGATTCAATGACTGATTTTTAATGTATAAATAACATAACTCTAAATAATTATTATAGTAATGGACATTTCTTGGATGCAGTAGTAATGAAATTTGAATATTGTAAGAGTATGCAACATTTTTTTTAGATTAAATTAAATAAGTTCTTAATCTCACCAGTAATTCATTAACAAACGAAAAAAACGATGTATTTTTAAATAAAACTTAAATTCTCGAAAAATTAGTCTTTGACTAATTGTTTATTAAAATTGAATAAACTACTAATATTATCTCTTAAGATTTTAATAATTAATAAAAATATTTTAAATTTTATTAATAACAAAAATGCTCTTCAATAATTATAAACATGATAAAAAAATCTCAATTGAACACTATTATCATATTTTTTAAATAATTAAAAAATATTTTTACTATTAATAAAATTAGATATATTTTTATCCATTTTTTAAAAATTTAAAAAAATAGCATTCGTTATTTACTTATTAAAATTCTTACAGACCAAAATATTAAATTAGACATTAATAGAAATTGGTGTTGTTCAACCAAATCTAACTAAATCATTAAATACTATACCAAATAAAAATAATTTTGATATCAAATATTACAAAAATAGCATATAAATAATTTTCTATTTGACATCAAAATAATCTTCTATTTGTAACAAAAATAAATAATTCAGTTTGATTTGATTAAAAAAATAGGTGTACATTTATAATTATTAAATAGAAATTAATTTATAAACTCACACATCTAGAAACAGAAACATAAAATAGACACTAATAGTAATTAATTAATAAACTCACACATCTATATATATATAAGTAATTTAAAAAAAAAAAATTCCTTTTTTACCTCTGATTAGAGTCCTGAGTGAGTCCACCTTATTTCACCGCCGTAACTTTACCTTGAGTCCTCAGCGCTAGCTAATTTTACTCCCTTACCCCTTACCCAGTCCAGCACAGTCCAGCCAGAATCTAAAGCTGAGAGTTCTTTTTGCACTTTTAATAGCAAGTTTAGTTTAACCCACACCTAATTTTAATAACATTATTCCACGTACAAGACAGAGAGAGAGAGAGAGAGAGAGCTTAAGAGCTTCCTAGTCGCAGCAGCTATTGCTATCAGATACAGCCTTCCCAATTCATTCTTTCTTTATCTTTTTTCTGTTTCATTCTCTTTCCTCATTAACGCATGAACCACACGCCAAATCTGAACACCAATCACTCCTCCTCCTCCATTAATTCCTTCCATTCTTTCTCACCTTCCCAATTCCATTCTCTCTCTCTCTCTCTCTCTAACATGGATTCGGCAGAGCAAAGAAGAAAGAGGAAGAGAGGGAGGCACATCTTGTTGAGCCTCTCATCATCAAGATCACTCTTCCTCTGCTCTTCCTTCATTGTCTTCATCCTCTTCATGTCCTCTCACCACCGCTTCTTCCTCTTCTTCTTCAACTTCAAAACCACCACCCTCCTCCGCCCTCCCCTCGCTCTCTCTCTCCTCTACTCCTCCTCCTCCTCCGCCGCCAGCAACTCCATTCTTGACACTTCTTCCACCACCACCACCACCACCCCTTCCTTCACTCTCCAACACCGCATCCTCTTCCCAAACCACTACCTCCTCCTCCTACTCACCAACCACCACTTCAACCACCGTCAACTTGAATGTGTCTATTATTACCACACAAACTCTTCTACTCAACCTCTTGTTCTTGAGGTTCAACCAATTCTCTCCACCGATCGTTTTGACGAATCTCGATCCATTGTCAGGTGCCCCTTTCCACGCACCAATGGAACCGACGTTGATTTGCGCCGCCGCGGCGGTAACTTGCCTCGCCGGAGCTCCGATTTCGCGACGAACCAGACGGTGGTTCAGTCTTGGGATAAGGGGGTTTACGAGGCGGCCCTTGATAAAGATAGTAACACGGTTGTTGTGTTCGTGAAGGGTTTGAATCTGCGGCCACACCGGGTTTCGGATCCGACACATTTCCGGTGCCACTTTGGGCTCAAGAACTTCAACAAAGACGGTTCCTTCTTGATAACGACGAGGGCAGTTTCGGTGGCGCAAGAAGTTGTGAGGTGCTTGCTGCCGCAGGGTGTTAGGAACAACACTGATAGGGCTAGAGGGGTCAGGGTTACTGTGAGCCATTTGAGTGGGAATTACCGGCACCCGGTTCGGACCATGCTGCCTTCTGTGGCTAGAATTGATGGTAAGGGTAGCAAGAAGAGGGAAAAGCATGAGCTTTGTGTGTGCACCATGGTGTGGAATCAGGGTTCTGCACTGAGGGAGTGGGTTATGTACCATGCTTGGCTTGGTGTGGGGCGTTGGTTCATATATGATAACAATAGTGATGATGATATTGAGGAGGTGATTCAGGATCTTGATTCTCAAGGTTTTAATGTTACTAGGCAGCTATGGCCTTGGATCAAGACTCAAGAAGCTGGGTTTTCTCACTGTGCTTTGAAGGCTAGAGATGAATGCAAGTGGGTGGGGTTCTTTGATGTTGATGAGTTCTTTTATTTCCCTAATGAGTTCCATCACCAACTTGGGCAGTTTGGTGGTCTTCCCGGCGAGAATTATCTGAGATCGGTCGTCGCGAATTACTCGTCCTCGCAGTCTATTGCTGAGATAAGAACAGCTTGCCATAGCTTTGGTCCCTCTGGGTTGAGATCGCACCCTAAGCAAGGGGTTACTGTGGGATACACATGCCGGCTTCAGAGCCCAGAGCGGCACAAATCCATTGTGCGGCCGGATTTGCTCAATGTCAGTCTCCTTAATGTGGTGCACCATTTTCAGCTGAGGGAAGGGTTCAAGTATGTGAACATGCCTGAAGGAAGTGCTGTGATAAACCACTACAAGTATCAAGTTTGGGATACCTTCAAGGCCAAGTTCTTCAGAAGGGTTGCTACCTATGTTGTGGACTGGCAAGAGGATCAAAACAAAGGATCAAAAGATAGAGCGCCGGGGCTCGGGACGGAAGCCATTGAACCACCTAACTGGCACCTGCAGTTTTGTGAGGTTTGGGACACTGGCCTGAAGGACTTCCTAATGTCTTATTTTGCTGATCCTATAACAGGGTTGTTGCCTTGGGAGAGATCTTTACTATAGTAGACACTAATCAATCATCAGGGTGCTAACATCTTGGTAGCTGGTACCCATGTAAAGCATAATATTCATACCTGTAGTAGGCAGGCATTCATTCTTTTCATTGATTTTTTACTTTCTGGGGGCCCTTCTGTAACAAAAATTTTGTTTTTTTTTTTTTCTTTTGGTTTTTTAAATGATTTTATAGATATGAAACAGGAATCACAGAGCACATACAGATGTATATTTGCAGCAATATGAATGAACTTCCTTTCTTCTTTTGCCTCACATTTCTATAGTCTATATCATTCTGTAGAACTGTAATGTTCAATATGCATCCAACATGGTGTTTGTTCTTTATACCTTCTCTTTACAATTTACAAGAAAGAAAATCACAGGAAGCTGAACATATGACAATATTACCATTTACCAGTTTTGATATCATATTATTGGGCAGTGGTCGTTGGTTGCATTAGAATAAACTATATGTCAAGGCCATTATTTGTTAGGCAGATGTTTTTGTAGGAATAAGTTGGCAAGAACTGGACCATTCTATTGGCTTTGTATGTTTCCCTGTTTGTTAGAGACATGATTTAATTGGGAATCAATCATAAGATTTATTAGTTATTAATTGGGGTAGTATAATCTGAGACATAAAAAGCATCCATTAAAAGCATGGAAGTAGTCTAATAACAACGTGCTTACGTATACAACAAGTTATTCTTGCCTTAAAGTTTGAATTGATCGCAGCAGTAGAAGCAACTTGAGCATTGCTTTATAAAATTAATCAAATATAATTTGGTCCACTAAAATATTCGATTATATGTTTATCCTAAGAAAAAATATTATCAAGGCAAATGCTTCCATGAGACGAAGTGCCTAAGGGATCTTGATAGATCATAGGTTATAGTGCTGTTTTTCAGAAAGAGTGATAGGTTGTGCTTAAGTATGGTAAGCAGCGATAGATAAGTATTTTTTTTTTTTTTTGTTTCCTATGTATCCTCCAATCCGGCAGGTCAATGACTAATCCGTTGCGGATTTGAGTTCCATTTAAAAATTTGTCGCTGACTAATGAGTTGCTGTATGCACAAGGCGGGATTTGAAGCCCATAAAGTTAGGAGACCATGTATCTACACAGAAATGTTAGGAGACCAAGTCTTTTTTGTTGATCAAATCTAATCAAGTTGGACAGTGATCCAAAACAAATCCACGGCCACTCCTCCGTAAAGCTTTCCTAACGATCATAACAGAAATTTCATAAACCATTCTCTTCTTAATGCTCATAACAAAAAGGTCATAAACTCTTCTCATATTCTCATAATCCCACTGTTTCATTCTCTTCATAATTTCACCACTTTTCCCCCATAATTCTGCCACTATTCCTCTATTGAATAAAAAAATAATTTTACAAACTCAAGGGACCAAATTACACTTTACAATAAAAAATAATAATAATAATTCATATCTAGGTGAAGATGTCAGTAATATTCTTCAACCTATCAAGGAAAACATTCTTTTAGGCCATTGAAGATAAAGCTATTAAACAAACTCAAGTGGCAAAGCTTGCAAATCCTTGAATCTTGATCTTGCTAACTCACATGGAGATGTTTTTCATACTTTGCAAGGGTAGAATCCAGTTTCTCTCCGATAAAAGAAATCCATGCCTGCAATATTTCAATACTTAAACATAACTGCATGTCAAAGAGTTTGGAAAGAAAAGTATTATGGGTACATGCAAGGCCTGGAATCTTGTGTTAACTCACTTGAACCATTAGATGGTGTGATCCTCACTTAAACTGGGTTCATGCTCTATCCAATGGTAGTTGGGATTTGATTCAACACTATGTTTCATACCTCACACGTCAGAAGTCGTTTTAAAATAGTGAACTATTTTGCAGGACGTACAAAATTTACTGGTAATATTCATGTAATGTAGACTCTAAAAGTCAAGGTATGGTTCAGGCATAGGACGCTAACCTATCTTTGTGAGTCAAGGGAGGATCACCATTAAAAATTTAAAATGACTTTTGAACACTTGACAAACAACCATCTTATGTTCTACGGGAAAAACTTTTAACGTCACACCCTAAAGATATGAACAATTGAGGTCCTAAGTTAAACAATGGCAGTACCACAGCATACAAGATCAATCAACTCATGGATCAACGCTGAAAAGTACCTGATCAGAAGTAGTGAAACCTCGTATTGTATCCCCGCCAATAATTGCAATTCCTTTCTCTCCAAGTGGTTGTAAAATTACTGCCTAGCATAACAATTATTGCATGAGTAATCATAATTACTTAAAATGAGTTATCTTTGATTAGAAGAATGTCTTAAATCTTGTTCAATATCATGGAATTGCATTCTTTCTGAAACATTTTTTTTCTTCTTCATTTTCTCCCTTACATGGAATGAATGCCAATAATGACATCATAAATATCTGAGATAAAAGTTTTCTAATGTAAAAGTACTGCTAGAATTATGTTGAGTATTGGATCCATATAAACCAGCTAGTTTAATGTATTAGTTGAAGTATTTCCAAATTTTGTTAAATCTACAGTCCTGTTCAAAGGTCTTATAAGCACTTTAGGAGAGTAGAGAACCACACCCTCAAAAGCTAGCTATTAAGGAGACAACCAATCTTCTTAAATAAGGCACTAAACATCTCAAACTATTTGATGTGTTCAATCAGCCTCTTATTGGATGGAATACTCCTTTCTCCATAGGTGGCCCTCTTCGTGCCATTGACTCCAATTCTGATACAATTGATAAGCACTTTAGGAAAATGGGAACTATACCCAACAAAAGCTGTCTATTAAGGGGGGATAATCGCTTTCCTTAAAAACAACACCGACTATCCCATGCTACTCAATTCCCTACCAAGATCTCACTAAAAAACTCAAGTGCTCAGTTGCCAAACTATTTAGATATAAGCCATTCAAGCAACTGATCAGCCAGAAGCTAGACATGCAAATCAATTACAGGCCACTATTTCCAGACATACATGTAACCAAAATCCACCCACCTTCCCTCTCATGTTTCACACTTTATAAAAAGTATTTGTGCTTCCTAAATTTTGTTAAAGATAAATCAAAATAATTAATTTAAACACAAGGTAAGAATGATCAGCGCCCAAATAAGGTCTACAAGAAAATCAGCTAGATGAACTAGTTTAACCTTTAAAAACACAATACCTGAGTATTTGGAGGCAGAAATGGCAGCTCGGATCTCCCAGGATAAAGAGATAGATTAGCCAAGTAACTTTCTGAACATGGAAAAATCATTTAGCAGTTATTAATACTACTTGCACAGATCTTCTTGAAAAGTATTAAACTGAAGTGAGTAGCAGAAATTGTGATAGATGAAACATGCTGAAAGTTTATGAGTAAGATGGTAAAAAACTTACGAGCTCCAGATTTCATAACACCCTGATATATTGATCCTTGCATCAATTTATTGGCATCCACGCTAACAGCCTCACCATTCCCACGAGAAGATTCTGCTGCAACACCAATTTGAAGTACACAACTGCTCTCATAAACAATAATGAGGGATTGACAACAGGTGACATCTGATAGAGATTCCCACGCCCTGAAAGTAGATAATCAAATAAATAGTTGCAAAGAATGGAGTAATCTGTCCAGTTAAAGAAATAGCTAAGCTTGCAACTTATCATGCACATTAATTTTGTTTCCCCCTTAAATAAAATAAGATCTCATATTCTACTCGCATCCTATGGTATAACTATATTCGTAACAAGATATGAGAAAACATAGCAGTAAGATCAAACCTTAAAGCCACAAAGCATCCTTTCATTATTGTCTATCAATGTAAACTTGACAATTTGATACCGAATTCTCAATCTTTAATAAGTAAACAGAACAAATCTGCGTAATGTGCATTACCAGAGCAACTCGGTGACTGCAACCTCTGGCAGACCAGTGCACACCCTCTTGCATTCAACTCCTTCAGGGACTACCTGTATAAAAACATGCATAATAAGAAAGAATAAATAAAACTTTGGGCTAGAACAGCGATTTTGAAGCGGCGAATTCAATTAAGAACCAAATGGAGACAAAAGGTAGCAGTTGAAATTCAGATTCAAAGAGCTCACTGGAATTATAGATTTAGGTCTTATAGAAAGCCACACTAGGCCCGTCAAAATATTGGTGACAGCTAACCCTAATGTCAAGAGGTCAGCTCTGGATTGTGAACTGCAAAAAAGAATTCAAAGACTTTTAACCAATGTGTTTAAATTGATTCACCACTTCTAAGTGCAACTTTTGATCAATCAATATAAAGCACTAAGCAAAACCAAATTTTCTTTCTCACCTAAAATTGAAGCTAAATCAAACACAAGCCTCTAAATTGCAGATGATCAGCTAGAATATTAGAAATTCCAAAGTTGCAATGTCAAGTTAAAACCCCCAATTACGGAGCTCGATTTTCGTTTGAAAATTAATTAATACATATTTATTGTTTAAATAAGACATTTAAGAATGGGAGATTGGAGATGAGAAATAATTGACCTGCCGGCATCGGCGACGGGAGCAATGCCGGAGAGGGCGCGATTGAGGAGGACGGTTAAGAGTGAGGCAGCACCAACGTAAATAGGGAGGGTGCGAACGACGTCGTCGTTTTGGGACACCCAATCGGCAAGGAAGTCGCGTTTTGGCTTGGGTCCTTTGTAACTGTCAGCTGAAGAAGGAGAAGGAGAAGAACGAGGAGATGAAAGGTTTAAGGTGCGGAAGCGCGTTTGGAAGGGTGAGAAAGGAGAAGAAAAGAATGGTGTATTCGGTGACTTTGCAGTGCGTTTGGAAAGGTGAATGGGAAGAGTGAGAGCAGTTCCCGCTTCCATGGAAGTAGTTAGTTTATAGTAGTTTTGGGTGGTCGTTGGATAAAATGCTCTTTTCGTTTACCATATCACCCCAACACCCCAACCGTATAAACTACAAAGTTTCTCTTTTTTGGACATCACTCTTATAGAGTTTTTTCAATAACAAAAAAGAAAGATCACTGATTTTTAATTTTTTGGTCATGAAAAACCACTGCTTACTTCTTTCTTTTTTTTTTTGAAGTTCAAAAACCACTGCTTACTTCAGTTACTTGTTGCTGATTTGGGACGAATCTCACTCGAGAAAGATATGCTATTGAAGCCCAAGGAATATAAGGACAATCCCAAAACAGAAATGAAGTAAACATATATCTCATTTAAGTAGCTTGATGGAACCATGACCAAAAAGTAGCTTGATGGAAAGAGCAGTGACTCAAACCCAACCCAAGTTTTGTCCAAAAAAAAAAAACCCAAGTGATCCTGGTGCAAGACTTCTAGTTTTTATCGTGAAATTCTATGTCTTGCAATTAGTGCAGAATTTTAAATGTTTTGAGAATTTATTTGTCATTTGTTTCTTGTGAAACTATTTTTATGTGTAAAATGAAATTTTAGATGCTATTTTCATAGTTATCTAAATTGCACTTTATCTTATTTGATATTGGTTATGAAATAAAATAATAATAATAATCTTGTGTGAAAACTTTAATAATTTGTGTGCGTCACAAAATCGGTCATGATAAACAAAATACGTTTTCCATTTGTGTATTTTTGTAGAATGTTAGATGAATCCTAACTGACTTGTTGAGCAAGTAACAGACTGCCTAGTATGTATATATTCTGTTACTTCTTTTATGTTAGAACAGATTTATGATTAAGATCATATCAATAAACTTCTTCTTTTCTCTCTTTCTTGTTCTCCAAGATTTTTCAAGATCATTGTTAATACCTCTCACTGTTCAACAGGTTTTACATGGTATCTAGAGCACACTAATTAAGATCCATAGCACTCATAATTCCCTCCATCAATTCTACTACTACTGCAAAGAATTATCTCATTCCCATTGTTGATAAACTCGATGATTCCGATTTTGTTACTTGGAAAAAAAAGAAGCTGTTTTTGCTATTGGAGGTCAAAATCTAGAAGATCACATCATAGAAGGCAAAGCTCTTATAAAATTAGATTATGATGCAGCTAAAACTGCAAGAACACAATCCACAAAATTTCAAGAATGAAAACAATAGCATAATAAATTAATAATCTCTGTTGTTCTACAGCTTTGGAAATTTGGAACAATCTTCAAGAATATTTTGCAGAAACCAATAAATCACAAAAGAATTAAAAACTCTAGTTTAATGCACCTTCTTTTTATTGTTGTTCTTCTGTCTTTTTATTAAGATTTATATTTATAATAAAATTTATAGTACCTAATGATAAGGGTGAAAACAGGCTAAATTTGACTTCACCCTTAACATTTAACAACTTGCAAATGTAGCAAACTAGCTTGAGTTTGGTCTTCAACTAACCCTGTGATAGATTATTTTTTCAAGTATTAAACCTAACTTGCTATTAAATCTAGTATTGAAACCAATAAAAAACCCATTTCTTTTTTCTAAATAAGAAAGAACAAAATTATTGTTTTTTTTAAGAAAATACTTATGTAAGTCATATCCAAATTAATTATTTTATGGGAATTGAAATTTCAACTCAATTCACAATTTTATTCGATTAAATCGAATCAACTTACAAATTATAAGTTATCTTAAAAATGATATTTATATCTTTAATGTAATCATTCATGCAAGACGGAGAGAATAAAAATAGTCAGGAAAAAATAATTAAGATACATGTCCCTAATTTTTTATTTTTTGATATGCAAGGGGAAGCATGTTCCTAACCCAAATTAGGCTAATTTGGCATATTGTTTATTAGATTTGTAGATATGCCTAAAACTGACACAAAGTTCCTGTATTTATTTATTGCTACCACTAATGCCACTGTACTACAAATCATTTCAATGAAGAACTTAATACAACACCTAACTGTACTATCTACGAGATATTCTTGTTGATAGTTCTAAGTTCGTCTAACCACATTTTCATATTTTAGTTTTGTATTTTTTTCCCTCAAACTAAATTAGCGCATGCATCAAATTAGTATATTTACTCTTGATTTGGATGAACCAATAATACTTGTTAATCCCTTGACTTATTTTGAGTATTTTCAATTACTTTCTTCATTCCTTTCTAATTGCACGTTCATATTTTTCTTAAAGAAAAATATTGATGACCCAATTCAACTGCATTTTGACTTGTTCACCTAGCCTACCCAAATCAAAGATTACTTGTCACTCCCTCAAATTATTTTTGGCAACTTAACTTCCTCAACTTGGTTACTATATAACCTAAATAAAACAGTAATTGCATTAATACCGTATATTTATTTCTACATTCATGAATTTAACACGTTTTTGGTTTTAGCCGTCTTTATTTGACCTCCGCCGCTGAAACACACGATCTATCATACACCACTAAATAAACTACTTTCAACGCCACTAATAACCACATCAAAGTTGAAAACTTGAAAGCTCCCTCAACAAAATTCTTAGTACTTGAGTATTCAATTAAATTAACAATCCCATTACTCGACCAACTTGACCTGATTTAAGTAATTAACTCGTTTATCTATTTAAGTAAGTATTAAAAAATTAAATTACGTCTTATATATACAATAATTTAATAATAAATTCTTAGCTATAGTTTAAATAATATAAGACGAATTAGTTATTGGCCTATAAAAATAAAAATATCCTAGGAAATAAAAATTCAATTATGTTTACTATTAACACCAGCATTTTTCTTAATAATAAATATTATGTTTAATATTAATAATAACAACCTTTTTTCATACTAATGTTAAGGGGGTTAAGTGTATAAATATTGTTTCCCTTCCATTAATAAAACCGAATCAAAAAACATTATTTTAGATGAGAAATTTAACTTAAAGATTCAATAGTCAAATGTCATGAAAAAAATATGTCATTTATAAGGATTTATGTTAAATATATATTGAAATATTTCTTCAAAAATAGATATTTTTCTTGGTTAAGATTATAGATGATATTTCATAAATATATATATATATTTTTTGAATCCACTCTTTCAAATACTGGAAGAAAAAAAGAGGGTGGCAACCACAAACCCACTACCATTAGCAACGAGTCAGCACCACAGCCACATAGAAAGGCTGAGGTGAACATAAAGATGTGTAGGTGATTAGTGGGTCCAATTTTGCTTATCTTATGCAACCACACACAACCACACCCATAACTTTGGATGATTAAAATCAAAGGTAAAATACAAATATTATTAAAATAACTTTTCTATATAATTTTTATTTTTAGGATAATTAATGAAAAATAAGAAAAATTGAAAGTTTTATTTTTTATAATAAACAATATACACAAAATAATATAAAGATATTTTAAAATATATATTTTGGAAAGACAACCACATCTTTATCAAAGGTGCAGCGAATATGCTCATTCCACGGTCCACAAACACCCTCATTCTCCACCATCCCCTTCTTTTTAATTTCCCTTTATAATAGTAATTGTTCTTTGTAAAGTGCCATATTTGCTTCCATTATTTACATTAAAATATTAAATCACTGCTTTTAGAAAAGCTACTAGATACTAGATATAATTCTTTATCCCCATTAACACGCTGACATTTTCTACCAATTATATATACTATTGACTAGCAACTTTCTACATCAAGGTTCACTGGATCAAGATACAGTAGATATTTCAGTTTTCTTAATGTTGTGGTTAACCTTTCATTGTTGTTACGTTTTCTATGTATCCATACCCATAGTTTTTCTTTAGTAAATTAAATCATATTCCAACCCTATATATTGCTTCATATATTTAGTTGATTTTGCCATCACCTACCAAAGAGTCCTTTAGTTGGAAGCTCCTTTCTAATTGCTATAGGCAGTTTATGAATAGAAAAAAACAAGTTCCTCTTGCAATGAGTGACATTATACATTATAGTTAACTCACAATTGCATAGAATTATATCAATTATTATTATTAATTTATTCTTATCATGAAAGTAAAATTATAGGGCAATTCACCCAAATAAAATATTTGGGAAGAAAAATGTTTGTATTGTCCTAAAACGAAAACTATGATCGGATTCCCCTATTTCTTCCTCTATGTAATCCGTGGCACCCTGCAAGGTAACACAAAAAACACATGATACGCTGCAGGGGACAACGTATCATGTGAAGCTCCCTAATGAAATCCGTGCAGCCCTGCCACGGATCACGTTGATTTCCAAATTCCAAAGATCCGTGCATGGCTGCCACGGACCTTGAACAAATGGCGTGCATGCAATACCCTGGAGCCTCCCACGGATCATGCATGAAAGGAGTGCTTTAAAGATCCGTGGCACTCTTCCGTGTAATGCATTTGGAGGTTGGCAAATTGGATTGAGAGAAGAGTTGAGAGAAGAGTTGAGAGAATAGTTGAGAAGGTGACAGTGTGGTGTTGGGTTGCTATTGTTCTTCGTTCCAATGGCCATGACTCAGCAGCAATTGGAAGAGGCAGCAACGGAAGCAGCAGTGGTGATGTATCGCCTAGATCGCATATCCCATGTATCTCACAACGTCACTGTTGAGGTTAGTATGATCTTAGGTCGTTAGAACAGTTAGACGTTAATATGATTTTGTGGTGCATGCTATTTTTTAAGTTAAAATTGGTCAGCAATGTGATTAAATGTTTTTATCTTTAATTGTAAATGAGACTAACATCTTTTAAATTTATACTGTAGATGAATATAATTTAAAATTATAGTGCATGTTACAACAATATTTTTTGTGGTTCGCAACTTTAAATTTGAAAACCATTATTTTTTTATTTATATTACTTGGGGATTGACTTTTTTTTAGAGTTAGGCATGTCAGTTATGTTTAATACGTTATTTCTTGCCGATGGCCTTGTGCAGCCCGCTAGGTGTGTCATCAGCGTGCGCAGGCAACAGCAGATGTATTTGGATCCACGGATAGAGCCTTACCTGGAGACCGCCGGGTTACTGC
>JASCZI010181917.1:0-15506 GCA_036250425.1 Stylosanthes scabra
CGTATTTTTACTTTTTACTGGCCGTAAAAACGTATTTTTACTGTTCACAAAAAACATATATATATATATCAATCTGAAGCTCCGGACGTTAGCTTTCTAACGCAACGAGAACCACATCGTTTGGACCTCTGTAGCTCAAGTTATCATCACTTTGGTGCACAAAGGTCAAGTTTGACAGCATGCACTAAGCTTTAAAACAGCTAACAAGTTATAAAACTTTTACGGCTATAGTTTTCGTAAAACCTTTTCTTTAAAAAACATTTTCTTGTGTGTGTGAGAGAGAGATAATAAACTTTGATTCTTGACAAGAATTTTTACCTAAGTCCTAGACTCTAAAAGGTCTTCAATCTTGCGGACTTCGTTTTCTCGTCGTTGTTGTTGTTTGCTTTCAAGTGAATCCTCAAACTTTTGGTGGTTGTTTATCAACTCCACAATGGTTGTCATTCATCAAAACCTAATCATAAAAACCTTGCATGCATATTGTAACATGGTTTACATAGATAAGAACCGGAGTAAAGAACTTTGAGGAAGTAGCAAGGATAAACTTTTACGGTTATATACATAGCAGGCTTTCACAGCATATCCTGAGTTGTTTAGTACTGGTCCCTTCGCTATAGTATATGTCCAAGAGGGTTAGGATTTTACAGCTTTCTAGTCTGATGTATAGGGATTTGAGATCCCTACGTGGATCAGGTTGTACAGTATATTTAAATACGATACTTATTATATAAGTCTAAGTGGTTATGATGATATATGACTCTTCCTAATGTATTGTGATTAATGAAATGATGAATGTTGTAATTGTTATCTTGTTTTCGATTTTAATTATTATTATCTTTCTTTTGATTCACGGCGATCGACGACATGCTTATAAAATAATAAATATTAGAGTCAAGTGTCGTAACTATCTAACTCGTAGCATCTGTCATGACATGCTAAAAGTTGGGTCGTTACACTCCTCCTCCTCCTTCTTCCTTCTCCACACAGTGCTGCTGCAAGGGACATGCTGCAGCATCTTTGCACAAGCCCAATTTCTAATGCGTCCGTTGAAATTATTCAAGGTAGCTGATTTGTTGAGGTGCGAGCTACTGGAGTTACTAAAGGAGCAACTATTGACCACATCCTGGGTGAGATAGTCCAAACCAAATACATGACAACACCGATTGATTATATTCTTTGTATATGAATTTTCTATCGAAAGATGAAGACATTTAATCATTTTTTTGAGCCTAAGCTTCCTTTCCCCAGTATAGCTCTTTCGCGAAAAGAGGTAACAGATGGAATCAAGTTTCAAGTTAAAAGGATGTCATTTATTTCGGATAATAACTGTTTTTAATTTCGGATGATATTTTTTTTTTCAATTTCAGATGATAACTGTTACGGACCGACCCTGAGACCCAATTCTTAGGGAATAAGGCCATAAATGAGTGGCCCAAAAGGAAAAATGAATCATCCAAAACTGGAAAGATACGATACGATCTCGACAGATTCCATGAGAATCTCAACCACCCGAAGTTATATAAACAGGGGGCATCACCCCCTCAAGGTACGTGTTCTCTACCCCTATCCCCTTACATTCGACCTAGAACCCATAATCCTAATTCTGGGTTTCTAGGGCTATTCTTATACACATCAACCTCCTTCTCGTTATAGCTCTCGATCATGCCCGAGCTTAACCCCCGAAGGCACATCCTCTTACTTTGATCATTGAGGCTCGACACCCCATCCAAAGTCCCTTGGACAATCGTTAAGTGACCTGACCTTAACATTGGCGCCGTCTGTGGGGAACCTCATATTCAAAGGACAAAAACATAGTGCCGGAGATCTGAGCAAGAGATCGACCAGAGAGACCAAACCATCCGGCAACTAGAAGCAGCCTTGAGGGAGCTCTTAGAGAGACAGACCTGAGAGGCTGCAATCACCACGAAAGCTGTGAAAAGAGCAGAAGAGCTCACAATGAAGCAGCAGGCCATCCTAGATGAAGCGAAAAGAAGAGAGAAAGACAGACAAAAAAAGCTGAATGGCAGAGCTCCAACTCTGGTGGACAACGACAGCAAAACAACGAAGTCAAAAGATCACACATGAAAATCGTCTACTGTGGTAACAAAAATACCCGGACGAGAGAAAAGTAAGCACCCATTCTCACCCCACATCCTAGCAGAAGATCTTCCTAAGAAGTTTAGGTATCCCGTTGAGATCGAGCCTTATGACGGAACTACAGACCTGAAGCATCACCTGGATGCCTTCGAAAATAAGATGCTGCTCATAAATACTTCTGATGCCATACAATGCAAAGCCTTTACCATAACTCTGAAGAAAGACGCACTAACATGGTTCAATTCCCTCCCACCTAATAGCATTGAGAGCTTCTCTGACCTGGCCGACAGCTTCATGAAGAACTTCACAACCCACCGGAGACTTCCGAAAACCTGCCTGAACCTGTACTCGGTTGTGCAAAAATCTGAAGAAAGTCTCCGGAGTTATCTGGATCGTTTCAACACTTAATGCACGCAGATTGAAGGGCTACAGTCGCAGGCAGCTTTAATGGCCTTGGTTAAAGGACTAAGAGAGGACACACCTTTTCTAAAAAGTCTGACTAAAAGGCCTCCAAAGACGATAGATGAAATCCAAAAAGATCTCATGACTACCTGCAGCAGGAGGAAACCCAGACTGCCGTAAAAATCGACCGGAACAAGAAAGATAATCTCTGGAAGGATCATTTTCGGATGAAAGAGGGCGGAGGGAGCAAAAGTCCAACAGATTGTACTACAACCCCCTCAGCATGTCTCTCACTCATTTTCTGCACGAAGTATCTAAAGTCGAAAGGGTGCCAGCACCAAGACCTGTAAAGAATACACATAAAGGGGACCGAAGCTCGTATTGCAAGTACCACAAGCAAAACAGGCACGACACGGAAAAATGTAGAGACCTTCTCGATTTCGTCGAGCAAGGGTTGAAAAATGGGAAATTTAGTGAATACACCAGCAAATACAAGCAAAGAGATGATGATAGAAGAATCAGAAAACGGATGAACAACCCAAAGAATAAGGCTGACAAGAAGATAGATGAGTCCAAAGATCGTGGTACACACTGTGAAATCGCAATAATCTCAGGAGGAATCCCGGAAGAGGGAAATCCCCCTTCCAAGAAAGCAGCAAAAAGAAGCCGGTACTCATGCTTGGCAGTGGAGGTAATGCCGAGAGCTCTAGAAGGAAAGCCACCCCCAGCGGTAGTCTTCTCCTCAGAAAAGGTCAAGCAAACCACCAGTAGCACGAACCAGCCGCTAGTAACTTCGGTGTCTACCATCAATACCAAAATTAGAAAAGTATTTGTAGATCAAGAAAGCTCGGCGGACATCCTGTTCCGAAGGTGATTTGATGCACTTGGACTCACTGAAAAAGATTTGGAAGCTCACTCCGACGACTTAGTCGGATTCTCTGGAGAAAAGGGTTACATCGGATGAATTTGTCACTTTATGGGTCACCATAGGGAACCCTCCGAATACGAGGAATGTGAAGGTTCGATGGCTAGTGGTGAATCACAACTCTGCGTACAACGCAGTAGTTAGAAGACCTACCTTGAACAAAATAGGAGCCATCGTTGCCACATCAATCCTCACCATGAAGTTCATCACCGACAATGGTGAAGAGGGAGTACTCAAAGGGGACATCTCGGAGGCAGAAAGGTGCCATGGCGCCACACTGCATGACTCCAAAGAGCAACTCCCCAAATCCGCAAAATCACACACAGCTGCTAAAGTCCATCTCGTAGACCTTAAGCCACCTGGAAGAAAGATTCCGGAAAGGCCACAGCCGGAAGGAGAACTGGACAAGGTGCATATCAGACTAGAAACCGACCAGGTTACAATGATAGCAAAGAACCTGTTGGATGAAGTAAAAGTAGGACTGACCCACTTCCTAAGAAGGAACGTGGACTTATTCGCGTGGACAGCAGCTGACATGCCGGGAATCGACCCAAACTTTTCCAACCATAAATTATCTGTACTGCCCGAAAGCAAGCCGATAGCCCAAAGGCTGAGGCGCATGAGCTCAGAAAAAGCAGCGGAAGTAAAAAAGCAGGTACAGAACCTACTGGAAGCAGGGTTCATTGGGGAAGTAAAATACCCCACTTGGCTTAGTAACGTGGTGATAGTCCCCAAAAGCAATGGAAAGTGGAGAATGTGAGTGGATTACACTAGCCTGAATAAGGCATGTCCGAAAGATCCATATCCGCTACCGAGCATCAATGGCTTCGTGGATAGATCCTTAGGTTACAAATTATTGTCCTTCATGGACGCTTATTCCAGATACAACCAAATCCCGATGTATCCCGGAGATGCAGAGAAGACAGCTTTCATCACCCCTGTTGGAAACTTCTATTACAAAGTGATGCCATTCGGACTGAAGAACGTAGACTCCACCTATCAAAGGCTCATGGACAAGATATTCAAAGACCTAATAGGGGGCATATTGGAAGTCTATGTGGATGACATGCTGATCAAAACAAGGATCGAGAAGGACCTCATCCCAAACTTAGAGAAAGTCTTCAATAAACTCCGAGAGCACTTAACGATTGGGTCACTTAACGAGGAGCATTTTTCCAGTCTTTATTCTTAAGGTCGAGTCACTTAACGATTGTCCAACGAAATGTGACTTCGGGGGTTAAGCTCTCCGGCGTGACCGAGAGCTATAACGGAGAAGGAGGTTGATGTGCATAAGAATAACCCTAGAAACCCAGAATTAGGATTATGGGTTCTAGGTCGAATGTAAGGGGGGTAGGGGTAGAGAACACATACCTTGAGGGGGTGATGCCCCCTGTTTATATAGCTTCGGGTGGTTGTGATTCTTATGGGATCTGTCGAGATCGTATCGTATCTTTCCAGTTTTGGATGATTCATTTTTCCTTGTGGGCCACTCATTTATGGCCTTATTCCCTAAGAATTAGGCCTCAGGGCCGGTCCGTAACAATAACTGTTTTTAGTTTCAAATAAAAATTTATAATTGGACTTATTAGCTCTCTAATAGTCCCTAACGTTAATTCCATAGCACATTCTTTTACTATATTGAGATCATATCACCTTTAATAAAATTAATAAAAGGTTATCATTTATATAATTAATTTTTTTATTTTTTTATTTAAATAAAATATAAATTGAATTGAGCTCAATTATGAAAGCAACAAATTTTATATTTAATTTTAAATTATATATACTTTCACAAATACTCATATCACATATGGCATAATCCTGTAGAAGTGAAAATAAAATTGAAATCAAAATTAACATCAGAGATGATGCTCTGATCACTAATTAAATCAAACTAAATTTAAATTGTATAATATGATGATGCTGACAAAAGAAAGTTTATGTTCCTTTAATTCGTTTTCGTTCATTTTTTCCTTATTGGATGAGTTCAATAGTCCTTTTCAAATTCCAGCTATATATAGGGATATGAATACAGCTTAGGCTTTTTTTATTTTTGGAAGGTAGCTCATGAAAGCGATTTTTTAAAAACAACTTTTTAAGAGTTACGAATTTAATAAAATCAAATAAAAAATATTTTTTAATAAGTATAAGTAGCAAAAAATATTTTTTAATAAGTATAAGTAACAATAATTATATTTAGTAGGTCCTTGCTCCAGTACGTTCATTAATTAAGACGTACTAGTACGTTAATTTAAATTAGCCAATAAAATTTAGACATGTAGAATACATCTATTCACGTCAGCGTTTAATTTTTTAATTTTTTTAAATAAATTATTTTATCAATAAATATACCAAAATATCCTTATATACTTAAGTTAAAAGTCAAATTTATCCATTTAATTTTATTTATCAAAAAACAATATAATCCTTACTTAATCTTATTGACAAAAGTATCCTTTTATAATAAACTCAAACAATTAAAATTAGATTACATTAATTCAATAAAACACAATTAAAATAAAGAAAAAAATTCCAAAATCTGATATTGATAAAAAAAAAACCCCAAATCACAAAAAAATCTAGAATAGAACTCTAATCCCGTTCTTCCGACGTCACGCACTTCCTTCTGTTCCGGCGGAGCGTCACTTACTTCTTCTTTGCCGCCTCTACGCCCTCGACCTACAAAGGGTTAGCCAAGATAACTTCAAAGAAGTCTTCTGCTCTTTAATTCCTCCATCCAAGAAAAACTAAGGGCGAAGGTTCCAAATCCAAAGGATCCATCAGGTTCGGCTCAGAGAAGGGGACTTAGAATTAGGAAGGTCATGGCCGGTTTACAATGATTCGGAAGAGGACGGAAGTGATTCTAAAGATGGATTTACTGATGACAAGGGTAGCACATTAACAGACGTGTCTATGGATTGGAGCAAGATACTTCAAATAGAAGGTGGCGAGAGACAAGTTGCTTCGATTCTAAATGAATCAGAGTAGAACTCGACGAAATACATGAATCTGGGGAATCGAAACGCATTTCGAGTGATATTACTAAATGATATTTTATTTCGCTATTTTATTGTGTGTTTTATTAAATTAATATAATCTGATTTTAATTGTTTGAGTTTATGATAAAAAAAGATATTTTTGTTAATAAGATTAATAAAGATTATTTGGTCTTTTAATAAATAGAATTAAAGGAGTAAATTTGACTTTTAACTTAAATATACAATTAGTATACACATTGATAAATAATTTATTTAAAAAAATAAAAAAAATAAATGCTGACATGGATAAATATATCATATGTGTCCAAATTTTATTAGCTAATTTAAATTAACGTACCGGTAGGTGTTAATTAATCTTCATACCGGAACAAACACCTATTTGGTAAAGTGGCTTTTAATATTTAAAAGGATCATAATAAATATAAATATAAAATAATATATGTATTCATTAATAAATAATTTTATATTATATTTTTTAATTTTGATAAATACAAATTATCTTTGAAAAGCTAGAAGCACATGTATTTTTTTTTTACCAAACACAGAACAAAGTGTCTGTGCTTTTCCAAATTTCTAGTAGCCCTCCAAAAAACTTTACCAAATAAAAATCTTTTATTTTTAGAAAATAGCATAGGAAACCTATTTTTGAAAAGAGAGGTTTTTAAAAGTTGTAATATATGTGTTGGATTTTTTTTAAAATAAATATTATTTAATTAGTATTTACCAAGTTAAATAAGTATATGAATATTTACGTATTTATTTTCTGTACCCAGTGCCGCAGGGAGTGGTTGAGTTTCAGAATTAGGTGAGTGCTGCGGGTGAGGGGCGGCACTGGACATGGATTTCTAAACCAGTGCCGCAGGAAAGCGTGACTGGCTTAAATGGGGGGTGCCGTGATGAGAGGTCGCGACACTGGGCCAATGATGCGGCAAATCTTTTCAAGATTCGCAACAATCCGACAAGTGCATCAGATCAAGTAGTAATCCACTAGAGTGGGTTATCGTTTCCAACGAGGAAAGAGGATTAATCAATACTTTCTTACAAATTCTTCAATTAGATCAAACCAATTAACAATAGCAATCTAGTATTAAACCAGAAAAGTGAATCAAGATCAGCAAATATCATCAATCAAATACTATGACAAAATTAAATCAGAAAACTGCAACTATTATTAAAGATCTATCAAGAAAAAGAACAAGATTGAGAGATAGAAGATATTCAACAAAACCACTTCATGACCCACTGCTCTAATAATAATTCTGCAACATGTATCATCATAAATTCACTATGAATCCTAGTATAACTAAATTCTAATCTCTTAGCAACTTAGTTTCTCTTCAACCTATCTAATTATCAATCTCTTGACTAACTAAACAAGCAAAAAGATAATGCACACATCATGATTCAAATCTTTAACAATAAACAAGATTCTTGGACTGAATTAAATGTCACAATATCCAATCTCAATAAACCAGTAAAACTATTAAAGATTCCAATGCATATTACTTCACATGCTCATCTCTAAGTCACATGCAGAAATATGGAATGATTCTTGAATATGTTTGAATGCTTATTTTCTCAAATGCAACAATTCAAATCAAGAAAGATCAATTATTCGTCAATAACCAAATCTTTAACCATATGGGTTCCAATAACAAAGAATCAAACAAGATACAAATCATTCATTTGTGTGATAGAAATCAGATTCATAAAACAGCACATACATTCAATTCATCATCTCTAATACAAAGAACATACATGGAAGAGGTCAACTTATACGGGATCGAGACATCAACAGGCTGGACGGGACTCTCCATGTGGCCGGTGCATTAAGATTTCAGGTTAGTGAGATTGTATAGTTAGATAAATTATTCAGTGGTGTGATAGGATTTGTGTAGTAAGAATGGTTAATGTATGATATAATTTTAGAATGACTAGTAGGTTTTAATTTGAAAATAGCTAGTGTAGGTTTTATTATAAAAGTAGCTAGTTAGTATTGGTTATAATTTAAGTTGATAATGTATGATATACAGTTAACCTTATTGCGTCATAATAGCATTCATTTTATGGTTAAAATTATAAGAAAAGTTATATAATATATGTGAAACGACTTTAGTCCTCATTCCAAAAATTAAAAACCCAGAAACAGTCAACCATTTGAGACCAATAAGTTGCTGTAACTACTTGTATAAGATTGTTTCAAGGGATTTAGTTTTGAGATTAAAAAATATTATTGATAAATTTGTCTCATCAGTTCAGAGTGCATTTGTTGGACAAAGACTAATTCAAGATAACATAGTGATTGTCCAAGAAATATTTCACTCTATTGGCAAGAAAGGTAAGAATGCTTCTAAGAATTTAGCTATCAAGCTAGATATGAACAAAGCATATGATAGGGTGGAATGAAAATTCTTAAAAGTAATTCTTATAGCTTTTGGTCTAAATAAACACATGGTGACCTTGATCATGGAATGTGTGACAAAAGTCAGTTTCAAAATAAAAATTAATGGGAATTACTCAAATATGTTTTGGCCTAGTAGGGGTTTAAGGCAAGGAGATCCCTTATCTCCCTATTTGTTCATATCATGGCAGAAATGTTTACTATTCTGATGGAGGAAGCAAAGAGTAATGGTGTTATTTCTGGGGTTAAAATTGCAAATCAAGCACCAGAAATTACACACTTACTATTTGCGGATGATTGTATAATATATTCCCAAGCTGAAGAAGAACAAATTTACCAAATTTTGTTGATCTTAAACATGTATACAGAAGCAACATGGCAAAAAAAAATCTTGATAAATCTGGAATAACTTTTGGGTATGATGTTCCAATTTCAACTAGAGTGCAGATTGAAGAAATACTAGAAATCTCAGTTTGGGAAAATCAAGGTAAATATTTAGGGCTTCCAGCTCAATGGGGAGCTTCTAAAAATTGTGCACTTAGATGGATTGAAGAGAAAGTAGAAGAGAAGCTGAATGGATGGAAGCAAAGGCTACTGAATCAGGCAGGGAAGGAAACTTTAATTAAAGCCGTTATCCAAGCTATTTCTACTTATGCCATGAATGTTATTGAGTTTTCTAAAGGTTTTTGCAATAGATTATGTAGTAAGATGGCCAGATTTTGGTGGGCTTCAAATGGGAAAGAAAGAGGTATACATTGGGGTAATTGGGACAGAATCTGCATGAAAAAATCTGAAGGTGGGTTGGGGTTCAAAAATTTTAAATTGCAGAATTTGGCTTTTCTTGCAAAACAAGCTTGGAGGGTGTTAAAAAATCTAGAGGCTATTTGGATCAAAGTTTTGAAAGCAAAGTACTTTAATAATGGGTCTTTTTGGGAAGCTAGTAAAGGGAATAATTCATCTTGGGTGTGGAAAAGTATTTTGGAAGGAAGGAACATACTCAGAAAATTTGGAAGATGGTTAGTGGGGAACGGCAAAAATATTGATATTCTTAAAGATAGGTGGATTTTGGGGTTTAACAAGGAAGTAAAATTGAAAAAAGAAGGAATTCAAAAGGTGAGTGAGATTTTAATGGAAGATGGAGCTTGGAATGTGAACAAAATAGATGAATATTTTGATAAGGATGTGGCTGATCATATTTTGAAAATTCTAGTTAAAATAATAAGGAGAGAAGATTGTTTTGTATGGGATCTAAAACACGATGGGCAATATTGCATCAGATCAGGGTATAATATTTTAAAACAGAATTGGAAGTCAAGTCAGAATTTCAAGCCATCAACTAGCAATCAGTAACAAGAAGTTCTATCAAAAGTTTGGAAGTTAGAAGTTCGTGCCAAGATAAAAAATTTTTTTTGGAAGGCTATTAATAATTATCTACCTGTTTTAAACAACTTATATTTGAAAAGATTAACTAATTCCCCTTTATATCCAATTTGCTTGCAGGAACCAGAGACCATTGAACATTGCATCCTATTATGTCCCTGGACTAAAGCTGTTTGGTTTGGGGCTCAGATCTAGATTTGTCCTAATCCTTATAATGTGACATCTTTTGGAAAGTGGTTTTTGGATATGTTAAATATCTTAGAAAAAATTTTGTAGCAATGATAAAATAATTTTTTGCAAGAAATTAAGTTGTTTGATTTGGGAAATATGGAAAGAGAGAAACAGAGCTATCTGTCAGAGACTGGATACTAATCCTATTCTAACAATCATTAAAGCTAAATCTATTGAATTTGATTTTAGTGCAGGAAAGTTTCAACAATCTCAGGCAGTGAACCAAACAAAAAAAAAGCAAAGAAATGCTACCTGGTATCCACCTCCGAGAGGGTGGAGAAAGTGCAACATTGATGCTTCGTTTTCTTTTGACATCTTGCAAAGGTTCAGTTGCAGCCGTTTTCAGAGGCAGTTCTAGGATCCTTCTTACAGCTTCAACAGCAATCAGAGTATGTTCTTCTCCCCTAGCAGTAGAGGCTTTGGCCATGAGAGAAGCGATGATTATAGCTAAGAACCTGCAAACAGAGAATGTTCTTTTTGAGTTTGATTGCTCAAACTTAATCTAAGCAATCAAATCTAATTCGACAATAGCAAAAATTGATGCAATCATAGATGACATTTTGGTGCTCAAAAAGGAATTACCTGCTAGCGGGTTTATTTGGGTGCCTCGAGAGAGTAACAGACTAGCCCATGAAGTTGCCAAGTTAGCGGCTGCTAGTGCCTTGAGCCCGTCCTGGAGCTTCAATCCACCTTTCTCCATCAGAAATTTGATCCTGTCGAAAGCACCATATCATAAACCTATGTTTTGCCAACCTGATGCTGATATTTAATTGTTCAGATGTTGTTGATATCTTCTTTATAGGTGTTGGAGTTACAATATAGAAAACGTTTCAAATATACCTGAGAACATTGGTGTTACTATGTTTTTAGCCGCTGATTTTCATTGTATATATATTTTATAATTAAAATCAATTAAAATCAACGGCTAAAAACACAGGAACACCTAATTCCGGGGTATACCTGAAACGCTTCCTACAATATATGGTTGGGATAGATGGGGGAAGCTATTGGTGTTGATATGTGGGATAAGGTTGGGGTGCTCGTTGTGTGTATAGGGTTTCGACAGGAACTAGATTAGTTTTAGGTGGGTGGGTTTGGGTTTTGGGTTTGGTTGTGGGCGGGTTGGTGTCTTTTGCCAACCTTTGATAAATAATAAAAAAAAAAAACTTAACCAAAAAGTTAGCATGTAATGGTCTTTCCTAAATAATTTCTTTTTGGTTGACCTTTTTAAAATTCAACCAATTTTCTATGGATTTTTAAAAAGATTAATTTTTGAAATTTTATTTCTATAGTTGTTATTTGATATATGTTAAAAATAGTAAATCATTTATAAGAAGCTGTTAACTTTTTTACGACGTTAAATATATTTAAGAAACAAAATACTCGATATAATATAATATTTGAATATATAAGTTTTGACATACTAAACTTAAAATATGGAAAACACAAAAATTTAGCTAGTGTCCCTCAACAACCGCTTGAAGATAAAATTTTATAGTTTAATTAAAAATAAAATATATAAAAAATAAATTATTTAATAATTATATCAACAATTTTATTTTATATTAAAATTTAAACTCAATTAATTATTACAATTAAAAATAATTAAAATACAAAAATTCTAATAACAACACGTAAGCAATAAATAAAAAAATAAATCGTGATCATATTAAAAAAATAAAAATTACTGAAATTTTTTTCGAGATGTATTTGTGCGTTCATTAATTGTTCTCTGTATATATTCTCCTACAAATTATACATCGTAACCATTTATTCACTTATGCCATATATTTTGATTCTTCTTAAACATAGTTAATTTTACTTGGATTATTATTATTATTATTATTATTATTATTATTATTATTATTATTATTATTATATACTCTTTTAAACATAATTAATTTTACCCAGATTCAAAGACATGAAAAAAATAACTACAACTACTATTATTATTATTATTATTATTATTATTATAATAATAATAATAATAATAATAATAATAATAATAATAATAATAATGCTAATCATAATAATTATGTTAATAATAATATTTTGCTACGTTATTAAAGTATCTTCACGTTGTTATTCAATTTAATTTCGGTGATAGATATGATAATTTTGGTCTTTCCTGAGTTGCTATTTTGTTATTTAATTTAATAATAATTCTATTTATATACTAAAATCAACCACTAAAATCAATGACCATGTATTATACATAAATACATTATAAATACATGTGTTATTTTATTATTTTCAATGTATATTTTATACTTTGATATATATTATATTCTAATAGCTAATTTTAATGGTGATTTTAGTGTGCAAATAACAACCCTTAAATTGTACACCCAAATTAATGTGTCAACTGTTTTAAAATTTTCTGATGTATGTTTTAAATTTACAAAGCTAAAATATTTACAAAATTTAATATGCTAAATTAATTTTTTTTGGGTGTCTATATGCTAAATTATTTGAAATGTCCTTGTTAAAATATTTTAATTTTAATTTTTAATTATTAAAAATGAGTAGTTATTATTATTAAAGATGATGTAGAAATTTTATATTTGATTTTAAAAGAATAAAATTATTCATATTAAAGATTAATAAAAAACAAAAAATACACTTTTAGTATTATTGTTGTTTTAATGCATACAAATTTAAAAATTTCAGTTAACAGTGTGTTGGTTCAAGTTTCCCATCAGAATAAATTGTAAAAAACAAAAAAGTTTCCAAAAAAATAAAGAAAAAGAAAAGAAATTATAGAAGGCCCACACCTATCTTGCCAGCCCACATCCCACACCCATTAACATTGACTTTTAGCTTTCAGCCTTTCACAATACGGCTCATATAAAACCCCACCCAACCAGCCGCGACATCCTTGCCAATTTGGTAATGGGAGAAAAAGCATCTTTATACCTCTGTACATGCTAATCTCTATACTAGAGTAAAATCCTACGTATGTTCAAACAAAGAATTTTTAATTATCCAAATTTGGAAATGCATGTTGTTTAGACGTTTAGTACTCCTACTGCTTTAGTCAAGCCAAGGACGGTTCATAATGTTTTGAAATAATATAAAATATTTAATTATTTATTTCTAATCGCATATTGTCAAATCAGTAAATTCCATCATGTTATGTCTACACTAAAATGATTAGTTATGAGTATTATTATTATCATTATCATCATTATATATTATCCTACATCGTAATTATTTCTGACGTTAAAAATACTAACGTGATGCATTCTGATGTTAGGACAGTTTATATTTCTATTATGTCAATTATTTTAGGTAAATATTTATATTAATTAAATGCAAATTAATATTTAGTGCAAAATAAATCAATTATGACAAACTTATGATACTAATTAGTTTTGATTATTCCAATTAAATCAATTAGAAAAAATATCAAATTATTTTATAAATAATTGATTTTATTTAATTTATTATTTTATTATCATCTATATATATATGAATTCAAATGAATTTTTTCTCATTTTCTTCTATCGTGTTTGTATATAACTTTTATAATTTATTTATTACTTTTTGTTTCTTTTTATCTCTATTTGTCAAATTTTACATATCCTAATTTTATTCTATTGTTGTATTTTAATTAATGGTTCTTAAAAATATTATTATTTTGCTTACAAATGTTTTGTGTTTTTTGCAGTGTTTTTGTAGAAGATGATTAACAAGTTCTTAAAATTCATGTAATAATAATTTTTTTTTCATCAAAATTGATATATTTAATGTATAAATGTGTATCGCTGATTCTTTATTTTATTTAATTTATTTATTTTTTTCATAAAAGTTGATGAGATGTCAAATTAAATTGTGTTAATAATATATTCTTTTTCATATGTAGGTTGAGACGAAAGTATTACTTTGCAAAAGAAAGAAGATGAAAATACTTATGATCAATTCAATGAATTTTTTCGATTATTATTTTTTCGAAATTATTCTTTCTTAGAAGACATATTTAAAAGCATTATTTATGCCTAGATGAATATCATAAATATTGTAAGTTATTTGTAATTATGTATTTTTTTAATATAATTTTTATGTTCATTATTTATATTAATAAGCTTATTCGGTTATCGATTTTTATTATCATTATTATCATCATCATTATAATATACTACAACACAACTGTTTCTGATGCTAAGAATGCTGACGTAGCACCTTCTAGTGTTAGGATAGTTTGCGTTTCTATTCTGTCAATTATTTTAGGTAAGCATTCATATTAATTAAATGCGAATCAATATTTAGTGCAAAATAAATCAATTATGACAAAATTATAAAACTAATTAGTTGCTGATTATTCCAATCAAATCAATTAGATAAAATATCAAATTATTTCATAAATAATTGATTTTATTTAATTTATTATATTATTATCATATATATATATATGAATTCAAATGACTTTTTGCTCATTTTCTTCTATCATGTTTGTATATAACTTTTGTAATTTATTTACTACTTTTTGTTTCTTTTTATCTCTATTTTGTCAAATTTTACATATCCTAATTTTATTCTATTCTTGTATTTTAATTAACAATAATGCTACACATCCAAGCAAATTACCCAACCAAGTCAAATCAAGCAATTTTGCCCCACTCTCACCCAGGCGCGTGCATACACGCACAACACTCACCCACAAAAAACTGAAAAACGCGAAAAGGCGCTTCTCTCTGCAACTCAGCTCCTCGTCTTTCTCTTCCTCCTTTTTCTTCTCAGTTATTGCAGCTACCACTGCCACCATCATCGTCGCCGTCGCTGCAAACGTCACCGTCATTATTACCGCCGCCATCATTGTCGTCACCGTTGCTGTCGTCTTCTTCTTCTTCCTCTTCTCCGTCCTCCTCTTCCTCTTCTCCTTCCTCTTCTTCCTCTTCTTCGTCCTCTTCTTGCTTCTCATCATCCTCCTCCATTATTACATTTTTACTGTTGTTGGTATCGTTATTGTTGATGAAAAATTGAATTGGATATTCTAGGAAAAAAGAAACGGATTTTGAATGAAAATAGAAACGGATTTGGAATGAAAACAGAAACGGATTTTGAAAAAACA
>JASCZI010181921.1:7381-30069 GCA_036250425.1 Stylosanthes scabra
TTGAGATTCCGTAAGAATTTCGAGCATCAAGTTTTTCTCGGATGAGTTTCCGTACCAACGACTTCCCACCGTCATGGTGTCCACAACATCCTTCGTGAACTTCCCTTATCAGGTAATCAGTTTGTGTCTGGCCGAGGCATTTTAGGAGAGGTAAGTCAATACCCCTTTTATATAGCTGACCGGAAACGACGACGACCTTTGTTGATTCCCTTTTTATTCTCTTCGCTTCCTTTAGGTCGGAACGGAGGTTGTAATAACCCGCCTTTTTGCAACGTTTTTCTAAAGCCACGATTTTGTCCGAAACGTCTATAACAAACGTATTTGACTTCGCTTGCTTGAAATAATATTGTGTGATGTTAGAATAGTGACTTGGGCAATGATGATGATGATTCTAAGACGACGATGCTAAGTTAGCGCTACGCTTTTGCCTTATGGCACGCTTTTAACGGTTTTGCTAAAACGCGCGTAATTTCGGAAACGAAAATTTTCCGAAATTCGTATATGAGCATGGAGACCCTAGCCATGTACCTTCAGCCCAAAAATGTCCAAAAATAAAATAATTACTCATGGTAATTAGGTTTTCTTGTTAATTACTCATAAAAAATTATCATGATTAAAATAATATTACTTTTTCTTACACACATTTTTAATCCTATTGGTTGCATGGCCTTAAGCAATGCAAAACTAATGAGCTCCACTCCTTTTTCTTGTTACTCGAAGCTACTCCCTCCCCTTAGCCCTAATTCACTTTTCATTAAACATTTAACTTAGTTACTAATCCATTTTGCTTCCTACAAACAATTTACTACTTCAAACAACTCACAAATTCTCTCAAACTCTCTTCACTCATCCGAACTCACTCTCTCTCTCTCCCTTCAAACAATTTCCAGAATTTTAATACACAAAAACACTTCTCAAACACTCTCTCTCTTAATATTAAATATCAAACACCCTTATTTCATAAGAACAACGCAAGAACACCTTGAGTGTTCATCATAATACTCGAAGAACATCATCATCACCACCATCGAACCAACACCATTTCATCATCCTCATTCTCATCACAAGCTTCTCATCTTCATCTCTTCATCATCTACTTCTTCTTTCTTCATAAATCTCAAGGTAAATGCAAACCCTAGTTCATCTAAATAACTCATAAGATGAACTAAAGATCTCTTGTATTTTCTTTCATGACTAGGTCATTTCTATCCATATTGGCCGAACCTATCACCCTTGTTTCTTCAAGTTCTATTTCATTTCATCAAAGGTAATGAAGCTCACTTCACTTCTCTTCATACCCGAAACTTAATGATCTCCATGACTAATGTTTTCTTGTTTTCAAAAATAAAAATGGTAGCTTTGAACGTCCAAGTCCACGGTTGAGGCAAGCTCGAGTAAAAGCTAGGAAAGTTGGTGAAAGTTGGTGTTTTGATAAGAGATCTTGGTGATTCAAAGAGCAAGCTACACCCTAAGGTAAGGGGTTAGGCTTAGATTAGAAATATGTGCTAGTTGTGCTATGTGGTATGCTTGTTTGCTTGCTTGAATGCTATTGCTATGATATTGCCTAATGCTTGCTTGAATATTGCTTGAAATGCCTTTCTACAAAAATGGCCTTTGGCCGAATTGATGATGCTCAAAGAAATGAGCTTTTTGATGATAAAATGATAAGAGATGTTGTATGCTTAATGGCCGAGAGGTTATCACCCTTGGGACAAAAGATTTCATAAAATATAAACTACTAAATCGGTTAAGAGAATTGAAAATGATAAAAATGGTGTTTTTATGAAATAAAGGGCAAAATGGTAATATAAATGTCTTAATATGTTTTCCAGAAATGAAACTTAAAGTTTAATGTGAAGAATAAGTGTTTTTGATATAAAACTTAAAAGATTAAGACTAGGTGGTAAATTAGTAAAACTAGTAAGTAACGACTAGGTAAAAAGAGGTAAAAATGTCTTTAATGAAATTTGTTTTCAAAACAGTTTTAAATGAGGTCTCATATGTGTCTAATGAGTCTAAATATAAAATTTTATCTTAGAATAATAAAGTTACTTTAGGTAAATAAATTATTTACTAAAACTAGTTAAAAACCAAACCGGCTATAGGTTTAGAAGGGCAGTTTCGTCTTTTTGAAAGTGTCTTTTCTTAAAACTGTTTTTACCACGTATAAATAAAGATGTTTAGAGAATAATTCAACTGGTTTGGATTTAAAAGGTTTTAAAACGAAGAAGTTATAAAATTATTAGTAAAATAGGTTCACTCGATAATTAAGGATTTATTACAAGGGTAAAACGGTCTTAAAAACTGAGTTATAAATAAAACTGTTTTAATAGTAAGTAAAGGTGTATTTTAAAATGGTAATGGCGCTGGTTTGAGTCAAAAAGAATAAAAGATGAAAAAGATATTTAATTTATACTAAGCTAAGATAAAATCGAAAAGCTAGAAAACTCCTAAATTAGAAGATTAGGAAATATTCATAAATAATCCTTAAAAAGTGAAAAGATAGAGAATAATAAAACATTATAAGTGATGGAATATTATAAAATATAAAAAGATACTAAGAGAATGTTATAAGCTAAAATGGTTAATGAACCGGTTAAACCGATGGGTCGTAAGAGTGGAAAGAAGCTAAACCGGAGGCTAAGATTATCGTGATGATATAAGCTCCGAGTATTAAGTTTGAGAGAACGTGATAATGCCTAAATCAATATAATAATTGAGTCCCAAGGTGTGGCTATATAACCTTAGATGTAACGGTTGATATCGATTCGGTTTGGTTGACAATGGTATGCGACACGACGATCGAACCGGGTTTTTCTTTTGGGAAGGGTTCATGGTTCTGGACCGGTTTAACCCCTTAAGAAGGATTGGTTTGGAAAGCGACCAAGTATCGGTTCTATCGGACTTGTGTCACTGTCAGACCAGTTGGTTCAGCTAAGTCATGTAGACCGAAGGCTAATCCGGCTACAAAGATGCTACTCCGGTTAACGGTTCAAAGGAACGAACCGGTGAGATGTTAAAGACTAAGAGATGATGATAATGCTGAATGCTAAAGCTAAAGAAAGGCTAACTACAAGGGCTGGGTGATATCCCGCTTGTTTGAGAACTAAGTTTGAAGGGCTAGCTACCTTAAAGGCAATAATGATCATCATGTTCCCCTGTCGATGCGGTTCCTTTGCTTTACGGAGCTATTGCTGGTGACGGGATCATCACCATGTTTATTTGGGGTGCCTAGGGTACCATGTGCTACATGTTCTAGCCAACGGAACTTGGCCGCCTTGGACGAGCCAAAGTCCACGACATTCGACAGTGGTGAACCATACTTAGGCTTGATCCTAAGTAATCGTCGGGTGCGGGAAGTAAACCGACGCATGAGCTCATGGCCTGCATTAGGAACAGGCATGCATCATATTGTGTGTTGCATTTGTGTGTGATTACATTATTGGTTGTGTGTGCTTTATATTTCCGCTGTTGCTACATGACTACTTGCTACTTGCTACCTACGTGACGTCAGCCCCTAGGATAGATTAGTTGCCCTCGTGATACCCCGAGCTGGGAACCTTAGGTTCTCATCCCTTTCTTCATACACTACGCTGGACTTCTTTTCTCTCTCTCTCACCTCTCTTGCACGATGACACCTATCGTACCGTTTTCCCCACGTCCGGCTGCTTCCCCTAGCTCGTCGACTTCTTCGAGTTCTACTGGTAGCGTTCACCGGGAGCGCGAGCGTTCACCTCGTACGCCCTTACCACCGATGGCTCCGGCACCGGCTCTGAGCCTTGTGTAACCTATCCCACGTACTCCTATGTTGGACGCGCGGCGTTATCGCAGTTTATTCTCTCGCCACAGGGTGGCACCACCTACTCCTCCTCCCCCTTCACCTCCTTCTAGCGACGATGAGCCTTCTATTGAGACGTATGATCCGGCGACTGAGTTGGTAGGTGATCCGAACGAGCCTTATGTTGCTGAGCATGTGCCCTACGGTACCCCTGAGGCGTATTATTCGGATGTTTCGTACGGGTCGGAGCGTGAGAATGCCAGTACCGACACTACACCTTCCAGTGATCACTCCTCTAGTAGTTCTTCCAGTAGTGTTTCCTTGGGCTATGGGTCTGCTTCCAGCGGATCGGCCAGTGACGGTGCATCAAACGATGATCTGGTGAACTGGTACTTTGCCGGGACATTTCCTCCGCCATAGGGTTGCAGATGTAGTAGGGTGTTAGTCATAGTACCTCATGAACTGTTAGAACAGTATGAGGACTAGGTATAGATAGTCAGGTGGGACTCAGTTAGGTGACCTTAGCTGGGGTCGGGTTCAAACCTGTAGGAAGTCTGTTGCGTTGTATTTTTCTTATTTGTACTTTTCCCTTATATTTCTTTCAGTTGGTCTTTCGGAGTCTGTAGTATTTTCCCTTTTGCGTCTTTGTACTTCAGAACCCATTTGGTAATCTTAATTATTTGCAGTATCTTGTTTTACTTATATCTGTTAATTTTAACTGTTATGACTATTTGTGAATCGAAGGATATTTTGTCGCTATTGTTACGCTACATCACGACAGGCTTGTAAGTTTTGGAATTTTAGAGTTAGGTTTTTGGTGACATCTTCGACCGTAAGTGTGATCATGACATACCGAAAGTTGGGATGTTACAGAGGTTTCCTGTTTCTAGGAAGTCTTGGATGGGGGTTATCCAAGTCGTGATCTCAGTGATCGGTAGGCAATCTACTTTGGCCGCGGATACCGAGGGTTCTCTCATGACTCCTTGGAGTAAGGATCGGTTTCCCGAACCGGGTTTGGTATTGGCCAGTTTGGACTAAAGGTCAGCTCTGGCGTTCCGTTCTCGTGGAACATGATTGATTTCTACTTTGTCAAAACTTTGAAATGCCAACTTGACTTTGGCTAAGTATTTTTTGAGAAGCGTATCCTTTGCTCGGTAAGTTTCGTTGACTTGTCAACTTACAACTTGGGAGTCAATGCTAATTTCCAAGGATTTTGTCCGACTTCTTCAGCCAACGATAGCCCGGCTAGAAGAGCTTCACACTCCGCCTGGTTTTTTGAGATTGGAAACTCATATCTTATGGATTGCTCAATCATCATTCCATACGGGTTTTCTAAGATTACATCGGCTCCTCTAGAATTGGGAGTGGAAGATCCGCCTACGTGCAGTTTCCACGTTTTGGGTTCTTCTGACGTAGCGCCGATGACGATCATTTCGGCCAAAAAATCCGACATGTGCCTTGATTGCCGTTCGGGTTTGGAATTGGATGTCGAATTGAGATAGCTCGATGGCCCATCCGAGCATCCGTCCAGCTAGATCGGCTTTCTGTAGCATATTCCGGATCACCTGATCAGTGCGGACTATGATAGTATGGCTCTGGAAGTATGGTCATAGTCGCCTGGCCGTGACGAAAAGGGCGAATGCCAGCTTCTCGATTTTGGAGTACCTTAATTCGGCTTCGTGTAAAACTCGACTTGGGAAGTACACGGGCATTTGGTTACCCGACTCATCTTCTCTTACTAGGGTCGCTGCGACGGACTTGTCGGTGATGGATAGATAGAGGTATAAAGGCTCTCCGTTGACCAGTCTCGTAAGGACGGAAGGTTCCGAAAGTATGGTCTTGAATTTCTGGAATGCCTCTTCACACTCAGGTGTCCATTCAAAGGCGATTCATTTCTTCGTTAATTTGAATAAGGGTAAGGCATTTCTTGCCGATGCTCCGAGGAACCGAGATAATGCTGTCAACTTGCCGTTGAGCCGTTGGACTTCTTTTAGGTTAGAGGGACTAGGCAGTTGTAGGATTGCTTCAGACTTTTCAGGGTTAACCTCTACTCCTCTTTGGGTGATCATAAATCCCAAAAATTTTCCTGCTTCCATGCCAATGGCACATTTTAGAGGGTTTAACCGCATTTTGTACTGTCTCAAAGAGCGAAAGACCTCTTCAAGGTCGGAAATCAAGTTATTAGGATCTTCCGTTTTTACCAGCATATCGTCCACGTAGACTTCTATCTTCCGACCTATGAGGTCTTTGAAGATCTTCGTCATTAACCGTTGGTAGGTTGCACCGGCATTCTTGAGGCCAAACGGCATTGCCGTGTAACAATAAGTTTCATCCGTCGTGATGAAAGCTGTTTTCTCTTCATCAAGCTTATGCATTGGGATCTGATTATAACCTGAGTATGCGTCCATGAAAGAAAGGTACTTGTAGCCGGAGGAGTCGTCTACCAGTCCATCGATGCTGGGAAGCGGGAAGGCGTCCTTTGGGCAAGCTTTGTTCAGGTCGGAGTAATCAACGCCCATTCTCCATTTTCCGTTTGCCTTCTTGACTAACACTACATTGGCTAACCGAGTGGAGTAGGGTAATTCTCAAATAAAGCCAGCTTCGAGGAGTGCCTTGGTTTGCTTTTTGACCTCCGACGCTCTATCGTCCGACATGCGCCGTTTCCTTTGGGCCACAGGACGATGTTTTGGGTCGATGGCAAGGGAATGTGACATTACTGAGGGATCAATCCCTGGCATATCAGCTGGGGTGAAGGCGAAGAGGTCGCCGTTGTTTTTGAGGAACTCATACAATTGTTGCTTGAGTTCATATGGCAAATTCCAATTTAAGAACATGTGGCGTTCTAAGGAATCTCTGATTTGAACTTTTTCTAGGTCTTCGTCTGGTTTCGGCCGAGGTTGTTCTTCTACTCTAGCGTCAAGGTCGGCTAGGTAGATTCCGGAAGCGTCTCGGGATTTGGATCAGAGAGCTAGGTTATTATGGCTGCATTTTCCGGCCATCACCCGATCTCCGTAGAGGGTACCGAAGTCGCCTAAGTCTGTCTCATATTTCATCACTAAGAATTTGGTGAACACGGCTGAAGAGAAATCGTTGATTGTCTTTCGGCCTAAAATAACGTTATATGCCGTCGAATCCTTCAGTACCACAAACTCAGCCATTGCCGGCCCCTATGAAAATCGGGAGTTCTATGCTTCCATCCGATTTGATGAAATGGTCGCCAAGCCCCATAATTACCGGTTGGTGTGTCTTCAAATTATGGTCTTTGAATCCCAATACATCAAATGCATCCCGGAACATAATATTGGAATCTGCGCCTGTATCAATCAAGATTCTTCGGACTATACCCGGTCCGACACCAGCCGAGATCACCATTGGCGCGTCAAAGTCAGCTACTCCGTGTTCGAAGTCTTTGCTGCTGAACGTGATCGCCGGGAGCTGTGGAGGGGCACTCCGTATAGTCGCTAGGATTTTGAGATCCTTTTTGTGGGCTGACTTATATTTCTCCGTATGGTTGGCTTGATGCATACTCGGCAAGTATACCGAATCGTTCAAGTAATACCACGGTGAAATGGGTATCGTTCCCACGAGGAATAAAGGACCAAGCAATACTATCCTTTAATTATACTAAGCAGATTCAAATAATGACTTGGACAGGAATGGTGATGAATTCGAAAACTTAAGAAACAATTAAAAACAGAGTGCAGAAATATTACTTGAGAATTAATCAGTGGAATGGGATGTTAAGAGCTTTGGAGATGTCTTTCCCTTGAGGGCCAATGTATACATTCAATCACAATTCTAAGGTTTCAGAAATCAAGCACAACGAATCTAGAGTAACTAAATTCTAATCTCTTAGTAATTCAGTTTCCAATTACCTAATCAAAAGCTAATCTTTTAGTCAATTAATCAAATAATTAGATGAAACCCTAAATCAGATTATAATTCTTATGAGTCTCAAAAGTGATCCTAGATTAGATTAAATGTCACTCTATCCAAACTAGTTCTAATCCAATTTTAACCCACAGAATTGTAGTTGCATAACAATTAGCTTGACTATCTCTAGTTAGACCTAATCATTATGTGATTCAATTTCCAGCTAGCATAAATCAATAGATCTCTCAATCTAATTAACTTAGCCCTAGACAAGTTAAGAACACATCTCAATGATTCTAAACTATTGGGATGAAGAATGGAAAATTAAATCATGCACAGAAGATAATCGAATATACCTCATTGAATTGATAATTGAATGTACAAAAGACTACCTCATGCTGGGTGAACAGAGCTCCTCACCCTTAACAATGGAGTAGTTTAGCCTTGCATAATGAAAAACTAGATCTAAGAATAATGGAAAAACGTCTATGCTGAAGTTCCTAACCCTAGTGGTTAAGTTACTTCTTATACCTATCGTAATTAAAATTCAAATTCAAATTACAATCTTAATCTAATCCTAATCTTATCTCTTTACAAATCCTTATCTTCTTCTCTTGAGTCTTCAATCAATCATATCTTTGATCTTTCCAATTAAGCCCTTGATTAATGAATGGAATTGAGACCTAACAACTTAGTTTGGATTGGCAATCAAATGAATTTACTAGAAGTGACGTTGGCTCCCACGTATGGCGTGTAGCTCCCACGTATAACGTGGGGTTGCTACCTCAATCTGTTTCTTCATTGCCTTCTCTCACGTATGACGTGGGAGAGCCACGTATAACGTGTAGTTACTACCTCATATTGCTCTTTGGACGCCAATCACTCACGTATGACGTGAGGAGAGCTACGTATAACATGTGCTCTCTGTCAAAGTTGGTTTGTTGAGTTTCAATTCCCACGTATGACGTGAGCTCTCCACGTCATACGTGGGCTTCAACACTTAGCCAATCTTCTCTTTTCTTCTCAGCTTCATTCCCTCTTCTTCAATCTCTCTCAAATGGTCTTCAATTACCTAAAAACTCTTAGTGAATCATCTAAAAACACAAACACAACTCAAAGAACATCAAGTTTGTTTGATTTGATCAATTAATAACAATAATCCACAAAGAATATCATGATAATAGAGAGAAATTGGAACTAAAAACAACCCAAGATGCACACACATCACAACACCAAACTTAATCTTTTGCTTGTCCTCAAGCAAAGTAAGAATCAAAATATGTTTTAAGTTTCAAATTCTCTTGCTCTGCTGAGACTCTTATGATTCCCTCATGGTACTTCTCTTATACTCTGTTAATCCTTTTCGGAAGATGAATTCCTCAAGTCCTCTCTCTTAAGGGTTATTATGCAACTCCTTCTTCACTTTTAATTGCTTACTTCCAATAAGTTTTTATTGTTCCTTTTGTTAGGGGTTTTCTTGACTTTAAATGCTCTGTTACAAGGCGGCTCTTTAGAGTAGGTGTTCAATCGATAATCCCGAACCAGTTGGCTCAAGTTATCAAGTGATAAGGCACTCCTTAGATTTACTTACCCAAGCCTCTTTCCTTGAACAATTGCACCACAAGTATATAACATGGGAGAACTCTTTGAGTTTTTCTTTTCAATCCATTTTCTTCCCAGTTATTGATGCTTAAAGCCTTTAGTTATTTCATTGAATTGCTTCCCCTTTTTACTCTTATCTTAGCTTCACTGATTGGAGTTTCTCATCATCGTTCATGAAGAAGTCACATAATAAGCTCTTTAGAGGATTTCTCAAAAGGAAAATTCACTTCCTAATCAATCAAAACAGAGCACAATCTTCTCTTTTCTTCTCTGTTTCATTCCCTCTTCTTCAATCTCTCTCAAATGGTCTTCAATTACCTAAAAACTCTTAGTGAATCATCTAAAAACACAAACACAAATAATATCATGATAATAGAGAGAAATTGGAACTAAAAACAACCCAAGATGCACACGCATCATGGCTCCGGTGATCACAGGGACTATAGGTATCGTTTCGTCGGTGTCCCTAAGGTTCCGAGGGTTCCGGGTTTCTGGTCCTTCCGACCGTTCACGACCGGCATTCCGGGGTTCGCGAATGATTTGGATGAATTCATTCAGCTTTCCCTCTCTAATAGCTTGTTCAATGGCATCCTTTAGGTCGTAACAATCTTGTGTTTTGTGTCCGTATCCTTGATGGTAATCACAAAACAAAGTCTTGTTCTTGGTATTTTGATTCCTTCCCCATAGGGTTCTGGCCCGAGGTAAGATGCCTTTATCAGAGATTTGTTGGTATATCTCTGTGATTGAGGCTATCAACGGGGTATAATGATCATACTTTTGTTTTGTGAACTTAGGGTTTCCGCTTTGTCCTTGTTCCCGTTGAGTGTCCCTAGGGTGTGTCGTTGAGGTGTTACCCCGGGATGCCGTATGGGCTTGTTGGTTCTTAGTTTCCGCAACCACCCGATTAACTTCTTCGTGGTGGATAAATTCCTTTGCTTTGGCTTGCATCTCCTTCCGAGTCCAAACCGGTTTGGTGGTTAATTGTCTTCGGAAGTCGTCATTGACAAGGCCGTTGGTCAAGCGTAAGCTCGCAACTCCGTCAACCAATCTGTCAATGGTCTTGCATTCGGCATTAAACCATTCAATGTACTTTCTGGTAGTTTCATTGGGTTTCTGAACGACGACAAGAAGATTGATCGGGTGTTTGTGGCTGTCGATACTTGTTGTGAATTCGTTAAGGAACAATTCTCGTATCTCGGAGTAGGTAGAGATAGATCCTGCCGGTAGGGACGTGAACGATTGTGCCGCTAGTCCGGTCAAGGCCACCGGAAAGGCTCGGCACTTGACCTCATCGATGGCTCCATCGCAAATCATCCGATGTTCAAAGTCATTGAGATGAACATAAGGATCTGTCGATCCGTCGTATTTCATATCTGTCGGCTTCGTGAAGCCCTTGGGAAGTTGGACCGTGAGGATCCGGTTTGAGAACGGGGTGTGTCCGTCAACAGGTGAGGTTCTCTCCCGTCCTCTCGTCTTCTTATAACGACGATGTTGCCTTCATCTTGGTTCCCGTGATTCATCCGAGGAGGATTCACGGTTATCCAAGCTACTCGAGTGACGCCTCCGCCGAGTCGGGGTGCGCTCACGGGGCGGAGTGTGTTCACGAGGCGGAGTGCGTTCGCGCCTTCGAGTTGGAGTTCTGGATTTAGATCGGGATCGGCGCTGATTGGGCGAACGTCGTTGCGATCTTAAGTCCTTTGTGGCGCTTTTGAGTTCCACATTCTCCATTCGGAGCCCTTTGACTTCGACTTCCATGGCTTTTATGCGATGTCTCAGTTCTTGGATTATCTGGGTGTCATCCGAACCGATCCCTCCGAATGGATTAGGACCTGGACTTCCCGGGCCTAACATGTCAAAGGCGCTAGTGCTCCGTCGGCTACCAGAATTGTCCCCGCCTGATTCGGGTTGGCCGTTCTAGGTCCCACCCGTCTCGGCGTTCCGACCTGTCGATTCGGTGCTACCGTTTGCGATCGCATTGAGGTCTAGATCGACCTGTTGTTGGTTCTGTTGTTGATTCTGGCGACGTTCGTCTCCAGAATGGTCAGTGTAAGGAACTCCCTCTTCATCTTGGTTCACCATTGTCGGTTTCCCTAGGAAGTCCCCACAGACGGTGTCAATGTACAAAATGTACCTCTAGGGGTTTGGGATTTCCGAAGTAACCAGAGATGCCAAGGAAGAAGGCTAAAGGTTGATATGAGTGAACGGTAGTGTGTAGAAGAATGATCACCAAATAAGAATTTGGGAGCCTCCGTATACACAGCAATTAGGTAGGGTTTAGAAGACGTACCTGAGGGAAGAGCTGATCTTCCCTTTATATACCCGAGGTAGGCCCGATTGTCTAGGGGTTAGTTGGTCCTGGATCTGAATGTCCGACATTCCAGGACTTATCGCTTCGCGCGTATAAGTCGGATGGTCGGTTGGCCCGTCGATCCAATCCGTGTCCCTTGTTAGACTTGGAAGAGGATAGGGGTCCATATTTGATTTTTGGGCCGTGCAGGCCCAACGTCCAGAACATCTAATAAATAGATATATATAAATTGGTTAATTGTCATAGGGATGGTCATCACATGTCGAAAATGATTCGTTACAATCTTGCTTCCTCGGTAAACTTCCACAATAGTGTTGTTTCCCTTATTATTTCTTCTTTTTATTTAGTTTTGATAATTTGCCATGTTATGTTGATCTTAATTTAGGTTGTTGGGATCGCAACTTATATGTGTCCTGAGCTTTTTTATGACATACCCTTATGAAAAGTGTAATAATAGAAATACTATTCCGTATTATTAATAGGCCATTTTGTATTCTGTAAATATTGTAAACTTGCATTGTTATGGATAATGTGAATTTAATAAAACTTTTCGTTTTTAAAAATTAATTATTTAGTATTAGGTACAAATAATTATAATTGTTGGTAAAAATAATTTTTAAATTTTAGTGGCAATTGTAACAGTAACTAAAAATAATATTTTATTTTATGATTTTTTTCAGTAGTCACATAAATCATCAAGAAATAGCTGCTAAAAATTATATAATTTTATGCGACATTAAAGAGGTCTTTATTGGCAAAGTTATGATAGTCCCTAAAACATTTTAGCGGCGGAACATAGAACGACTAATGTCTAATGACTTTTAAATATATTAGCGGCTATTTTTAGTGTTGCTAAAAGCAAAATAATGGCCTTCTAAAGGTAAATTTTTTAGTAGTGTGCTTGAAAGATTGAGTGTCAAAAGGGAGGAGGGAAAGTGAGGAAATGCCGGGCAAAAGGGCCGATGATCACTTGATGACAGATTGATAGGCTTTGATAATATTGGTGGTTTGATCTTTGTTGAGTTAGTTTTCAATTTTTATTTGTTATGTTGATACTGTTTATGTATTGCTCTTCATTCTGTACAGCATACATTCACATCCCATTGGGAACTTTCGTAAGTTGAACTAATCAGGAAAAAAATCAAATATTTTATCAAAGAAATGTAATATGTCAAAGTAATAAAACTGGATAATAATCACTCAATCCTAATCAAATCTCTAACAAAATAAAAAGTGTAAATTTATAACAATCCACCTAAAACCAAGTCCTAAGTACACACCTAGAATAATATCAATAAATTCTAAACCAAAAAAAGAAAGCACTCAACCTAAATAAAAGGAAAATATACGAAGAGTTTAAATTCAATCATCTCTAACTAAAAGAGCGATCAAAAAATGTCATGCATTAACTCAAGTCAAACAATATGATTTATAGCAGTGCTTCTATGGTGGTATGCAAGAGAAATTAAAATATCTCTTGATAAGCATATCAACTTGTGATGTTATCAATATTGATATAAGTTGCAAAGTTTTATAGATTATAACGAAAGTTAAAATATTGGATAATACATCACATCTTTTTACTATGCAACTAAGTTTTTAAAGTATTCATCTTTTAATTCATAACACTGAAATTTTCAACTTCTCTTAAAGCTTCTTGTTTTATCTCATCCAAACTACGTTGTTGAATCGTCAAAATTGATTTTACTTTCTCACATAATAAAAGTAATCGTATTTACTGTAATTGCAAAAACAGTAGATCTAAAACAATCAAGTTTTTTTTAATAACCAACAAGCCTAACTAAGTCTTTTTCTTCACATTAAATTTATTTTCAACACAGTGAAGAAGAAGAAAAAGAAGAGAGAAAGAAAGAAAAATACAACGGCAACAATAACAACAACGATGATGACCATGGTGACAGCGGCAATGACGATGATAAGGAGGAGGACAACGACGATGACGTTGATAGTGGAGAAAAAGAATAAGAAAAAGAAGGATAACATGATGAAAGAGAAAAAAGAAGGATATAATGAAGAATAAGGAAGAGGAGAAGCAGATGAAGAAGAAGAAGAAGAAGATGATGATTATCAAGAAGAAGAAGAGAAGAATTTCGATTTTTTTTTTCAAATAAATCAGGTTTGTTTTCAACGAAATACGGTTCGTTGAAGAACAAGATGATGAAGAAAAAGAGAAGAAATTCGATTCATTTTTTCAACGAAATCTAGTTTGTTTTTTAAATAAAATCCAGTTCGTTTTTTCAACGAAATCTAATTTGTTTCAAGAAGAAAAAGAAAGACGATGATGATGTAGAGAAGATGAAAAAGAAGAAGAAGAAGAGAGGATGAGGAGGTGGAGACAAAGAAGAGGAGGAGAGAGGAGGATCAATAGAATAGAAGAATGCAATAAGAAGGAGGAGGAGAAGAAGCAACAACGCGTTGTTGTGGGAGAGAGGCGAAGAAGAAAAAAAGAAGGGGAGGGCTCCTTTGAGTGAGAGTGGTTATTTTGTGCTCTGTTGAGTTTGATTAGTAGTATTACTATTACAAAATAATTATTGCTATAATTTAAAATAGCCAAGTTATATTTCTCTTTTTCACTTTATATTATGTGCTACAAATTCTTCTCTTTGTATGTTTTTAATTGGGATTAAACTCCTCTCATATTGTTAATCACCTAAAAAAAGTAATACCTTAATTATATTTAAATTAAAATAATAAAATTCACCGGTAATAAAAATTACAAATTTAAAGTTAACTAGAATATATTATTTTTTATCTAAAATAATAAAAAAAAAAATTTAGAGAATTTTTAGTTCCAATTGCAAATCCCTCTTTCATTGCAAGATTTTTATAATCCTTTTATTCATTGTCCCGTAGGACATAACTCTTTTATCCTTTATTGCAAGTATTCTGTTTTCTTTTATTAATTTTTTTAATTAAGCTAAAAACTAAAATATAATTAAAAGAGAGGAACAGATGAAACTTTATTTCAAAATTCAACATATAACACTAAAAAGATTTTTTTTGTATGCCATATACATAACAAAGTCATGTGGCATATATATGATATTCAGTCAGCTAACAAAAGTTACAAAGAATAGAATCCCACGAAGGTTGTCTTTAACCCTTTATTATTTCATTCAATATGAAGCAAGAAGCGTTTTGCTTTTGCTTTCTCGGAAGTCTCATTTTGGTGAATTATGGGGATGAATATCCACTGAGGAATGCCAAGATTAAGTTGAACGCTTTTTCTGGCTGCCAGCTTGGAACCAAATGCCCTGCCCCTCTCACTGTGGCAAATACCAATCCTTCGTATTCCACCGCATATCCTCCAATCTATTATTATAAATCACAAACTTGGTCATTATACTCCAAACTAATTTTTGTGAATCACTCTTCATTATCCTCCCATTTTGCCATATACTTTTACCATATACACGTCCAACTAGTAATACACTATTTAACGGGTTAGACTAGCTATAATAAAAAATCAGCTATTATAATATATATATATATATATATATATATATATATAATACACTAATGACTAGTTTTTATATTTATTTTGATATGCAAATAACATAACTCACTCTTATATTATATGTAAGGCATTTTTTACTTGTAGCAAATAGGGTTCAAATATGTTAATTAATTGTAATAAGGGAATATAAGTCCTATATTATTTAAAATAGTGACATTTATTCTTGTTAGAAATCTCATATATGCTCATCTGTAAAGACTTTCCTTTTCGCGTTGCGGTAAATAATTCATGTATTCAGTCAAATATGATATAAACTTTGTATTTCTTTTTCTTTAGACTCCCTTAAAAAAATAAGAGGTTAGTTATCATTTTAGTTTGGCCAATTAAGATGGGTTCTTTAACTATTTTCAACATAACAAGATTGTAAAACTTAGCAAATTAATGAGCTGAATACTATTTTAGTCCAATTTTAGTTTTTCTTTTTTTTTTTTAGTCTATATTAATAAAAGAGAAAGTCTTGGAAGTGGATGTTAGAGAGTTCATAAGGAGCTAATATCAATTTTCCTTCTTTTCTCTCTCCTCTTTTACCATCCATTAATAAAATTGTGGGACCAATCTATATTTTAATAGTAGATTAATGATGATGATGATCGTGGCTGCTATTTTAGAGCACAAGTAGCAATGTAGCATTTTTTTTTTAATCAAAAGATATATTGGGGGAGTGGCTCGAACCCGAAATCTCTACTGAGAGAATCCGAGATCTCTAATGAGAGAAGGGGACAAATATTATTTAAGCTACAACAAGTAGCAATGTAACATCACTCAAACTAAGATGACAGATTATATAAATTTGTTGCCAAATATTCAGCTTGCAAACATAATTGGTGCAGTTGCAGCTGTTGTTGCAATTTAACTGTAGACTGTAGAGGGTATTACAACAACAATTTTTCAAATTTTGCAACTATAGTGTTTGTAAACCGCAATTTAAAACCATGTCAATTTTTTTTTCTTTTTTTAATAAATGGGTCAGGTAATAATTAAATGTAAAAATTAGGAGGAAAAAAAGTGTATATATGATTCCATACCTCATTTTCAGAATACCATGGATACCAAGGGGTCACGATTGGGAGCTTGAGAATGTTAAGTGCATATCTGGTGGCTGTAACAGACACTTTTGAATCTACATCACCACTGTAGAAAAAAAATTGAAAAAAGCTTATTATAACTTTCACAATTCATCAGTTTATTCATTCCATAATTGAGTGATTCGAATACTGACATGTGCTTGAATAAATAAGGGAATTGAGTATTCTACGAACCAAGTTGGTTCCAAGGTTACTAACTTAATATATGACAAACTTGTAAAAATCCGAATCAAATTGAACTTGCCTGTATATCCACACATTAATTTTATTGTCAATGAGCTTCTTGATGAGGGGTAGGACTGTAATTGGCCTGTCGTTCCACTGAAACAAGCTATACAATAATACGCAACAAATTTGGTAAGAATAATAATGTAATCGGTAACACTACATGTAGATACATCTATATATCTATCTCAATAAAATAAGACTTGTTTTATTTGTTGTGACATAAAACCTTTTGTGATAGTTTTTATCCTTTCTATGTTAAATTTTATTATTTTTATGTTTGACATAAAAGTTTATTAAGTATAAAAACACAACATGGATGAATGAATCCATGTATACTTAGATTTATGCTAATGTAATCATTAATAAAGGAATCAAAGTTACTATTATGCCCTTTCATAAAATATTCTAGTTAACCTGCAATGCGTCCAATATGTGGGTTTTGCATGAAGAGCTTGTTGGACCTCTGGCCTGTTTAGATATGCTCCCACGTACACATCAGAGCATGTGTCGAAATCGTATACCTTGCATTATAAAATCGTTTAATACATTTAATAATGAACAAAAAACCTCTTTTACCCCGGGTTTTTTCTTCTTTTTTTTTTTTGGCTAGTTAACAATATAATAATTGATACAGAGATGTAAAAATAAAATAAAATGTAAATGGTACCAGGGACCAAGCTTTAACAGAAAGAAAGAAGAGGGAAGAGAGAAATGCGGAAAACAGAGTGAATAGAAGAAGAGAAGAGAGAGTTTTGTATGTGCCTCAATTGTCAAATGAAGCTGTATTGGTAAGTTAGTTAGAAAGTTGTTACAAACCCTCTCTATATATAGAAGGTTACTGACAGCTAAGCAATGTGCAAATACAGCACTCTAACTGACTCAAAGGATAGCTATAACTAACTCAATGAGCTTATCATAACTCCTATCATAAAAAACCAAAAACAGCAATACAGTGTTAATTAGTATAAGCTTATGATAAAAGTGGCTTTACTGTTGTTATAATTATACAAATTGAATAATAATTAGTATAAGCTTATGATAAAAGTGGCTTTACTGTTGTTATAATTATACAAATTGAATAAATAAAAAAGGGTAAGTATTTGTACACTTATTTTGGCCAATATGTTCAAATTAAGTCATTTATTTCTAAGCAATGCTAGGTGTATACTAAAATCAGCCATCAAATTAATCTCTAGTATAATACGCATTAAAATATTAAATACACACTAAAAATAGTTAAACTACACATGTATTTTTTATATCAATGTGTAATATATATTGATGGCTGATTTTGCTGTGCAAATAAAATTATTCTTTATTTCTATATTAAATAAAATATTATTTCGATATCAAATAATACAAAAAATAGAACTGAAATAAATTTTTATTTAATATTAAAATAATTTTCTATTTGACATAGAATAAGTAATTTGAGTAAACTTAATTAAATAAAATAATCATTCATATGGAATTATTGAATAAATAAAATAAGGGAAAAGAACTCACTGAACCAGTTTGACCAGGTTTAAGAGAGGTGTCGTGACATGTTGGTGCGTATATATCAGAGGAGACAATATCCCCTCTCTCAACGTAGGATTTTGTTGTTGCATTGATGCAAATAGAGGAAAAGTGTCCGGATTTGAAGTCACAGTATTTCTCAATGAGCTCATGAGTTTGGTCTGAGTTCAAGGCGTGAGTCCACAGGTAATCAAAATACCCCTTTCTACCAGTAAAATCATCAATCCAAGGGTTCCCTATCTGAAGTTTCAAGTTAAAACCATATGTTATTACTTATTATTAGAGCGATCATTCAGACGGCAAGAAAATTTTATTTGTTGAAGCTAAGCAAAGCTAATATTTTTCTTTTATACTTTTGAAGTTAGAACTTACAGCAACGCCTTGAAGGTTGATGACAGTTTGGTTGGCAAGTTTTCTGAAAAAATTGTTGGTGACAATTGTGTATGCAAGCTCAGGCACATAGTGACCGGCATAGCTTTCCCCGGTAATGTAAATGTCGCGGTCTTTGTACTCCGGAAACCGCTCTAGCCAGTTAACCAGGAACGCATAGGCATCTTTAGTAGCAGCCTTGTCACCGGAAGGAGGGAAAATTTGTGATGAATTTCCTGACTGGGAGAATCCCACTCCAGCAGGGGATTCCAAGAACAGCACATTAGCCACTGCAATAATTACATCATTTTATTGTTTTTAGTGTCTCAAAGGTTTGAGGAGTAAATCAAATCAAAATTGTCAACTTAAAGTTGCTAACTAGTTTGATTAATTATCATCAATACAATAGGCATGCTTGTTAGGACTAATTAATGAACTACTTAAACGATCTTACATTATTTTAAATGTTTTTGTGGAGATTTTGTTCTCCTAAAATTGGTTTTGGGGTAGCAAATAAAGAAGAAAAATGCTTATAAGGTTGAAATTACTCACAAAATATATATAAAAAAAATTCTACAAAATACAGTATTTCATAACTATGTAAGATTTTAATGACATTTGTTCTAAAAACACATTTTAAGAGTACTATAAAAAATATTTCAGTAAGATAGAATTATTGAAATTATTTTCTATATTTTTTATGTATTGGGTAAATAAAGTTAGAGAATTAAAAGTTAAGTTTGTTGTGTATATTATATTCTTATAATTGATATTAGAAGGGTTTAACTCAATAACTAAAAGTTAGTTCATGAAATAAAATAATGTTTTATTTTTTAAACTCTCAAGATATTATATTATAGACGCAGGACTTATAATAGGTATACATTCGTTCCAAGAAAATTGGTTGCGGTAAAGGGTTTGGCCATCAGGGTTGACTCTAAAGGGTCCCAACTCCTCAAATGCACCATAACCCAGTGACGAGCAACCGGGTCCTGCATATATATATACAAAAAAAATCATTAATTAGTAAATTTAATTTAGTATAACCAACAAATACAATGAGCAATGTATTTTCATAGGATAAGTTAAAAAAAATACAAAATATTTACTAATTACATGCTAAAAAAAGATTACTATAATCATGTAGAGTTGCTCGTATATAAATACATGTCAATTGCAATCAGAGGCGAATTTAGGAGGTGGCCGGGGTAGGCCTTGCCCCCAAGAATTTCTAAAACTTTTATATATCTTGTCTGATGTCAATTGATATAATAAAATTTTTATTGGTTTGACGGCTTAGTTGTTACAACTTTATATAAGTCTTCCAGGTTCGACTCCCACTTCTTTCTATTTGTTAATATTTTTTTTACTTAATCTTTACTTAAGTCTTACATGTATTATAATACAAAAAATACTTTAATTTTTCAAATTTTTAAGTAAATAATTTATTAATATAAATATATTTTATATGTTGTATTTATTAATTTATTTTAAGTACATGTATAAAAAACATTAGAAAAATTAATATATATATAAAAATAAATAAATAAATAAATATATATATATGGGATGTATCTTATGAGAATGCTTTTATTAACATTATTTTTAGTTATAAATGATATTAAATATGAAATTATTATTTTTAGTAAAATTTTTTATTTTTTTGGCACTCAATTTTTTTATTTAAAATTAACAAAAAAATAGGTCTATTTTATCATGAAGAGAAAGAATGGTGAATAGAGTAAAAAATATCTTATTTGACTATCACATGAAAAATTTTTTATTTTGTTTTTAATAATTTTTTTTAGATAAAGTTAAATATTTTTATAGTAATATATTTTTATATGTTTGAACCATTACTACTTCTAATCATATTTTCGGCCCCGTAGAATTAGTTTTCTGAATCCGCCCCTAATTGCAATTCCACAAGTTATTCATATAATTCAAGAAGAATAGAGGTTATCAAGAAAGAATATATTCACAGAGAATTTTTCATCCTATTTTAATAATATACCTCCATTGAGCCACAAAACCAAAGGATTTTGCTCAGAGTGAGTTGGAGACTCTGCAAAATAATAGAAAAGCTCTCTTCCAGCATTTGGATCAACAGTAACATACCCTGCATATTGGTCAAAACTGGACCCATAATAGGGTTGACCAGGCAATGCAGTTATTTTATCAGCTAACTTTTGCCCCTCTGTTGATGGAACCACAGGATAAGAAGAATAATATGATTTGTATGCATCTTCTTTTGTCCAAGAAAGAGTGTCAGGAGGAGGGTTCCCTGAGCTTCTTGAATTAATCAACTCATCAAGCCTGTCAATCTGGTTGGCTTTGCAACATGACAATAAACCCAACAGGGTAACAAGGAGGAGTAAACAAGAACAAATATCAAAAGTGTTCTTCATGATCTTGTTTACAACTACTTAATTGGTTGTGATTTTTGTGTGTTCAATTGTGTCTGCATATTTATAGACCAAAGTGACAGCACTACCAATGTACACTAGCAAACGTTATGCTTGTAAGCTTGTGAAAGAAACATAGGAGAATGAAAAAAAAATAATAATAATAAATTAGGGAGAAGGAGAGAGAAATATGGTTTGGATTATTATTGTAGAGAATGGAACAATTTTTTTTTTTACAAAAACATGTTAGCCGAAAAAAAAAAAAAAGAGTTTACCAACAACATTGGAATGCTGATAAAGAAAATTTGTTTGTTTATTTATTCATTGTATAATCATAGCATTTCTCAGACATATTTAATCTTTATTTCAAAAACTTTTAAAACTATTCTTGCATGGATACAATTATGTTATGTAGACACTAAAAATCAACTATTAAATCAATCAATTGATATATAATACATTTTGAACAATACATCTATGTATTTATACATATATATAATAAATTAATAATTGATTTAGTATACACATATAGTATTTTTGTTTTTTTTTTTAATTTTTCTAAAGAGAAGTTCAAGATCTTGTCATTATAATTGTAAATTTAAATAGCCAATATGTTTTTATCTCTTTATTTCTTTTCATGGTTTGATATTTTAGTGTCCTAGGCACAGAAACCACATCAATACATCCCAACTTGGTGGTTAAAAAATGACATTGTCTCCTACGATTTTGGTAAATCAAAAGAAACAAGCGAGAGGAAAACAATGCTATTATTTTGACCATGCATTTACAGCTTGCTAGCCGGCTAATATATATCATATCATATATGTAACATTGTTTCTTGCCATTCTTTGTTCTGTTTTCTCTAGAATCATCATATCATATCATAATGATTAATGAAGCTGTAGTTTGCTATATGATAGAGGACTTCGTGATTAACACTGCAAATTTGACCTTCCTTCTTGACTTGGAAGGCAAATACAAAAATACGGCTTCGTTATAATCTAAACTACATAACATGCCTTGCTTACACTAAAATCATAACACTCTGTAATTGGAAGGAAAAGCACACAATACAGACAAAAGCATAGTGCCATTTACATTTTAACCATATTGCATTAACCACTTGTTTGAGCGAATTTCTTAAAAAAAAATTAGAGAATAATTTTTTTTTGAAAATCTTTTGTAAAAATAAAAAGAAATTATATTTAAATATATAATGTAATAATACTTTTTTTTTCAATTATTTTTAGGTACAACAATATAAAATTATTTTTTATTTATTTATTATGTTAAAATATATTTTTCTAGTAAAAAATATTTTAAATTATATCTTCTAAAATTTTTTTTTATTTTACTAGTATTTTTACTTTCATTACTAAAAATTTAACAAACACATAAAAGAAAAACATAAAAATATTTTTTTCAAAAAAACATTTTTTTAAAAAATCAAATAATGACATCCAGATATATTCTAATAAAAAAAATCAACGAGAAATTATTTAGATATATATATTGAGTGTTTAGGAAAAAAATGTAAGTAAGAAGTATTATAGATAACACTTTTTCATATTTGGTATATTGAAGTGATTGGTAAGAAATGAAGAAAATGAAAATTTTATATTTATACCACAAGGTACGTAAAAGTGTAAAAATTTTTATATAGAGTAACGAGAATATATTTTTTCATTATTAAATTATGTGTGATAACATGTATAAAATACACGTAGATATGTAATAATTAATTAGATGGCAAATTTTTGGCTTGAGATAAGTGGCAGATTTAGAAAAAGTTTTTCTAAAAGGGGCTAATTTTTTTTAATGGTTAAAAAATTATATTTTTAACTATTTTATTATATATTTTTAAATATTTATAATTATTTTACACTATATTAAAGTAGTTTATAATATGTTTATCAATTATAATATATATATATATATATATATATATATATATATATATATATATATATATATATATATATAT
>JASCZI010181922.1:0-18468 GCA_036250425.1 Stylosanthes scabra
GAATCCTCAATCCTTTGATTGTTGTTAATCATCTTCACAATGGTTGTCATTCATCAAAACCTAATTACACAAACTTGGCATGCATATGTAATTGTGATTTACACTAATCTCTTAGTGATCATGATTTAGTTTCTCTAACCCTAATTAATTATCAATCTCTTGATTAACTAATTAAAATAGAGGTTAAGACTAATCCTAGTTCAATTATGTGAATTACAAGAAAGATCAAAAGATTAGTTTTATGTCACTTACTAATCTAACAAACCCTAATTGAGATTCACAAAAATAATTGCATAATTAACCAAATCATTATTTCTAATTAGATTAATTATGAAGAACAATTTCTAATCACAATCAATCTTTGGTTTCTCTCAAAATCACAAAAATTGAAAGCTAGAACAAGATGACCTCTCGGTTAAGTCAATTTCTTGAAATTAAAGAATGAGGAATTGAACTTTGATTTAATACAGAGGCTTGCACTTTGAAGAAAACTTGAAATCAAATTAGGAATCCGTGCTTGGGATGAACATAGCCCTCATCCCTAGGCTTGTTAAATTGTTTAGCAGCTCATGATGATGAGTGACATAACAGAGAAGAAAAGAAGAGAAAACATGAATCCTAAATCCTAATTACGTAGAGAAAACGTGATGAGAAAAATAGAATAGAACCAGTCTCTCAATAATAATAAAAAAAGTGTCTCAACTTAACCTAAGAATCAACTATTTATACTACTACGGATTATAATTACTGAGCGTGGAAAATTGCAAATCATGAGCTTTTGGAGAGGTGAACCACGTTTGGGCCAAGTCTGGAACTTGGTCCAAACGTGGCCTTGAGTGCTGAGAGGTGAGAACTTGGGGAGTGTGGGCTGCCTCACGTTTGGGTCACGTTTGGGCTTAGCCAAATGTGACTCAAACGTGGCCTTGGTGTGGTATGGAGGCTGGGTCACGTTTGGGCTAGGCAGAAAACGTGGCCCAAATATGATGTGTGGAGGATTTGCCAAGCTTCCCTTGTTCATGGTTGAGCCACGTTTGGACCATGTCAGGGCCTAGGTGGGTTGCTAGTAAGCTTTCCTTGCTTCCCTTGCCTTGGTGGATGTCACGATTGGACTATGTCAAAGACATGGTCCACACGTGACCTATGCTTACCCATGGGAGCTTGGTTTCCTTTGTTAGCCCTTTTGAGTGTCACGTTTGGGCTAAGTTTGAGATTTGGCCCAAACGTGACTTTGATTCTTCTCTAGGGTGATCTCTTTGTTTTCTGTTTTACTTCTTCCTCTGTTTTCTTGCTTTGTTTTCTTCAATATACAAATAATTAACAAATACTTAAAGTATCTAATTTATGTAAGAAATTGACATTTTACATTGAGTATTATGATAATTATCTACTAAATTAGCAAGAAATTAGTACATAAAACCATGAAAGATACGCAAGTATCAAGCCTCATTAGTCTCTACACTAATATCTACTTATTCTGAGGGAATTTTAGATGATGTTTGAGATTCAAGTAAGCAAGAAGCATTGTTGTTTTCCCTCTCATTTACAAATTTTAATGGGTTTTCTAGAGGTAAGTGATTAGAATAGAAAGGAGCTTAAATTTAGTTTCTTTACTTCTTGAAATTAGTTGTTAGCATACTGTATAAATTTATGAAAATGTATAAATAACTTTGGACAATGTTGTGCTTTTTCTGGTTTCTAGAGTCTGAATAAGTATGCATGTATGGCCTTAAGTATAACCATTATGTAATAATATGGCTTGGGTCCATTATCTCTCAAATCTCAATGTACTCAATTCCATGGGTTCAAGCATGCATATGGAAAATTTCAATCATGCTATTGGTTTATAAGGTTAAATAGAACACAATTTAGAATATACGTATTCAACCATATTTTATATATATATATATGTTTGGTATTCATATTATATACTTATTTAAACTATAATAATTGTCACTTTTTGGTGCTACGAACTGGTGTTTATGGCAAGCAAAAAATGGGATAATATTCAAGAATGGAAGCATCAATTAGTAAACAGTGTTGAGGGAGATTGAGCACTCTATGAGATCTTGGGGAATCGAATTCACGAAACATAATGGTCAAATTAACTTTGGTGGTTTTGAAGGAGCAAACTGCAAGGTCCACAAGAAGAAATGAGATAGAGTGTATCCATTTTTTGATAGTTCAGTTGTTGACTGTTTTTTATTTTGATTGGTTTTCTTTTGATTTGTTTCTTTGGTTTGATTTCATACTTGACGATCTGTAATTTTCATTTGTTTAGAGATTTTCATTAGTCTAGCATTCATATCATAGCTTTTTTCATTAAGAAAAAAAATAGAAACTTTAATAAGAGATGTTAACTAACTTCATAAGTTCATATATCATTCCTATGTTTCTTTTTGCCAACACCATTATTTATCTTGACAAGAAATGAACATTACGGCATTAGCCAAGAGCTATAGAATCCATCCATCTTTTGAGCATTAGATGCATTTTTAATGTATAAGTAGAAAATATTTTCTAAGAGAATTTACTAGATTTATATGTGGAATTAGAAAAATAATCAAACGGAATTTTAGGATCAATTCAACGATAATAACAGAATTTTGTGCTTAACTTGATTGTATTGAAGAATGTTGTTATGAAATTATTGTTAAATTAGTTTTGTATTTTTTTTTAAAATTAATTGTCAGATATATATTATTTGATATAAATAATTTTTTTAGGACAAAATTAAAAGAAATAAAATTTAAGAATATTTTAAAAATATTTAACAAATTAAAAAAAATATAGTATAAAACCTATCAATAATCCATGTTATGCATGTTAAAATATACTTGGGTTAACTTATAGCTTTATGCCCGTGCAAGCACAGGGTAAATTAACTAGTAATATAATAAGCATAAACCAATTAATAAATTATTAAATCTGAAAATAATAGTTATTTTAATATAAAAATAATTTATATTGGCTTTATGTATTGTAATTAGTGAATTATAACTTTTTGATCAATTTAGTATTTTAAATTTGGAGGATATTTTAAAGCAATAATTTTAGGTATATATCTATTTTATTCAACCAAGTCATTTAGTCTATATCAATTAGAAAACCATTATGACGTTAAATAGAAGCTCATTTTTTTACATTTTTTGTATTATTTGACATTGAAATAATTTTCTATTTTGCAAAGAAATAAATAACTTTGTTAGACTTGATTTGACAAAATAAATGTACATTTAGTATTACCCATTTTAAAATCTATATCATGATATAATTATATATTTTTTTCTTTAATTTTATTTTATATATTATTTTATTATAAAATGATTATTTCGGTTGAACCCGTAAAATCGTTAACAGATAATTCTAACAGTTTGATGACCAATCCGATTTTCAAAGCGTTTATGTTAACAAAGAATCATTAGACAATTGGACATATTTGACTTAATTGCAATTTAACCGTTCTCAACACATATTTTTATATGAAAACTATTAGGAAAAAATACCAACCATAAAAGATTTAGATGCTGATAAAACTACCCATGAAAGAAAGAAATGAGTTTTCTACCCCAAGAAAGATGACTTTCATTTGACAAAACGCCACCCAAAACTATCTAAACGTCAATGACTTGTTAATGACATTTGCTAATCTTTCATAGGTAGAAAACTCTTTTTTTCTTTCAAGTTTTGGTATTTTTTCCTAGATATTATTACTCTCCAATAATGGTAGCTAGAATTTCAATTAAATTTTTAAATCTTTTGATATTATGATTTTTAATGAGCTAACCGATTTTATAAAATTTATACTAAGTTAGACAATTTTTTGATTTAAATCTTACTATGATTTCACATTTTTACTTTTTAATTTATTTTCAATTCCACATAAAATCTCGATTTTCTCTTACATATCCAATAACGACTTTATTTTGTCTCTTAATAAGATCGCATATATAAATCACTATTCAAACAATACAGAATTCATCTAGTAATTCGTTTTATTTTAATAGAATCATCTTCTAAGATATGAATAGGAAAAAAATTGAGAGGAATAGAATGAAGGATTATTTTGGAGTTAGATTAAGAGACAGTATGAACGACAAGCTAGAATAACTAGAGGGAGAATCGATTAACAATATCTGATTTTAAAAATTAGCTAGCCACAAATACGTGAGTTGAAAAAATGATCTTGCACAAAAATAAATAAATAAACAATTTAACTAGTCGGGAAGTAAAACCAAAAAACATAAAGGACATGGTTTTATTTGGAATGTGTTTGAATTTGACTCCGAATGGCACGTTATTAAGTTATTAACAAAATGGGATACATAATAAAAGCACCCAAATGATTGAGTGCCGGCAGTTTCAAAACAAATGGCAAACTGACAAATGACAAATTATCATGGTACCTTGACAAGACCATTTCAACCACATGGATGTGAAATGTTTTCTAATTTATTCCTGACTGTTTTACATACACCAAATCAAGTCACTCACAGCAGCACAAGTAGCAAGCATTGTAACTAAAATGCTTCACGAAACATTTCAAGTGTACGATAGAATCAGGTATTTAGTAGTTTTACTCATTGATTTCAATCATACATATATTTTATGATCAAGGTATGGGAGCGATGACAACTTTGCCGGTGGCTCTGTTTGTTTCAAGATAAGAAAACGCTTCAACTGCCTTAGAGAAAGGAAAGGGACTCTTGGGATCAATTATTGGCTTGATTTTTCCGCTCTCCAAATATGGTGTTAATTTCTCTAACATGGTGCCATCAGAAGTAAGTATGAAAAATATTGCAGTAGAAAATCCGGGTGGCACTATTGTCACAACCTTGCCTCCTTCTTTGACAGCCTTAAATGCCCTCTCGGTTTCTCCTGTTTTTGTAATTATTGTAAACTAAAATATTATTATCTATCATTATTATCTATAATTTTGAAACGTAATAAACACGTAATTATACATGTTTCATGCTAGAATTTATACATGTTAAGTTAAATAAAGTAACTTTGACTTATTGCACTTTAGCGTTACTAGAAAAAAAAATGTTTGGAGGAAAAAAGAAAGTGTTTTATACTTATTGGCAAAATATTAAAGTGTAATCACAAATATTATACATATGAAATTATGCATATTGAGCTAAATAGAATAACTTTATATCATTATCTTCCTAGTATTACTACTTTTTTTAATGTTTCGAAATGGAAAACAATACACAAATTCATCTTACTTTATGTTAAAATTCAGTCTTCGTGTAAATAAAATAGGAAAAAATTCAAACCATATACTTTTTTATTATAAAAGCTTTAATTTGATATCATAAGTTCATAACTTATTGGGAGATTATAGGTTCAGAATAATCTCACCTACTGCATCATACACCACATCGAATTTTTCAGGAAGCTCGTCGAAATTCTCCTTTGTATAATCAATTGGCAAGTCAGCTCCCAATTTTCTCAAAACATCCAGTTTCTTAGTGCTAGAAGTTGCTGCTACCTTAGATGCACCATAAATATGCTTGGCAAGCTAGCTCAAAAGAGTAATATGAGTTACAATCATGGAAGTTATATGCTCTACAGGAAAAGTGGCACTAAATAAGTTAAAATAAATTGCACAAAATAAACAGAAGTGAAAGAATTCCTAAGATGCTATAGTCTTTCATTGAATTCAAACTATGTAGAATAGGTAGTTTCAAAACAGTCCTAAAATTGGTCGTGTGCATGTGATCCGAATTGCGCCAATTACATCCTTTGAAATTGGTAAAGTGCACCACATTAATTTCTCAATTTTTTTTCATAGGCGACTCGTCACATACACCAATACAAACTAATATGGTGTACTTTTGTTAATCTCAAAAAGTAATTAGTGTAATTGGAATCTCAGATAATTTAAGTGACGCTATTACTTTGGACTTAACTCAGTAACTCCTTCTAACAAGTATGTACTGAATATAATAGAGAAAATTGTGAATGTTGTGTAATTCTTGTACATTGAATTTTGTTTTATCAACCTCAAGAACAAAACAAACGGAAAGCACAATCATCAAGGCAGGGCCACCCAAATGCTTAAAGTATTAGCATCTCACCTGAAACTTCAAGTAGCTATAAGATAAAAAAGCATTATGACTTGATGAGTTTTATATCCAATATATAATATAAAAAATGAGTTTCAAATCAATGGTGGTTTACTTATATTATATCAAATAGTTACAACAGCAAATTGGAGTTCAGTCATATGGATACCTGGATAACATGAGTTCCAACTCCACCGGCGCCTCCCAGAACAAGGATAGACTTTCCGGCGGAAAACCTGGCTCGCTCAAGGCCTTCGTAAGCAGTCTCAATGGCTAGAGGAAGGCTAGCAGCCTCAGCAAAGCTCAGATTCTGAGGCTTGTGAGCCAACAATTTTTCTTCTACTGCAGTATACTCTGCCAAAGAGCCATATACTTTTGGATGGTCCAAAGCTTTCTCATTGATATCACCAAAAACTTCATCCCCAAACTTAAATTTAGTCACCTGATTCCCCACTTTAACCACCACACCCGCAACATCATACCCTGGAATAGTCTTCGCACGAACCGAGAAAAAAAATTAATTATATTAATTAATTAAAACCAAAAATACTATGTGCCGAAAATCAATCACCAAGTCAGTTACAGCTGAGGTAGCATGGCTGGTGAAAACTAATAGATTCTTTTCTTTTCCGTTTTTTCCCGGTGAATTAATATGTAATAAGATTTTCTCAAGCAACGGTATCTCTATCAAACAACTTTGTAAATTTTGCGGAATGATTAGATCTTTTGAAGTTTCACTCATGTTTGTCCAAGATAGTTCTCAAAAACATTCTGAAATTTTTATCCTCTGTATCTCTTCATCTATTTGAAGGAGGAATAATTTGTTTATATAATTATCTTAAAATTTGGTTAAAGACTTATTTATCCAATCAACACGTTAAAATTTGATTGCGAGCCTAGCACTGTTGCACAAAAAGAAAATGAAAAGTTGAAAACAGAACAAAATTATGGGGAGTAAAGGATATATGGTTCTTACAGGAAGAGGAGAGTCAGTGCCCTTAAAAGCCGCAGCCATTCGCTTATAATCAATGGGATTAAGGGAGACAGCAGCAACCTTGATGAGAACCTGATCATCCTTCACCTCGGGAACAGGTAAACTGACTTCAAGCTTAAGAACTTGTGAACTCTTGCCATATTCTGAGTATGTCCAAGCTTTCATGTGTGTTGGTAAGGAAGAAGCCATGCTACCTCCTGCTTTTTTTATGAATGAAAATAATGCTGTTTTAAAGTGAAATTATGAACCTAATAATTAAAGAAGAAACTAGAAATGTAAAGGAGGAATCGGATAAAGAGACTTTAAGAGAGTGGGTTAGTTTGATGACTCAACCAAAAGTGATGGTTTTGCTACGTCGACATACCAAAAGAAGTGTTTTTAATAAATAAAATGTGATATGTATGCATAGTTTTACGAAGAATGCTAGATAATCATTTTAGTCATTATTTAACCATCAAAATTGAAAAATGTTAGTTAAAGTATAATGATAAACTAGAAATTAAAAATATTGGATGTTGATGGTTAAAAATTATGATTAAAATAAATTAAAAATAATAATCACTTAATATTTCTCTAATTTTTTTCTTTTTCAACAACGTTAGGTATAACTAATAATAATAATAATAAAAAAAAGTGATAGGTATAACTGCCCAAAAAAAACAAACTAAGTCAAACATCAACAGCAAATTAAAAAAACCACCATTTATTCTTATTTTTTAAAGTTACTCTTAGCTTTTTTTTTTCCCTCAAGAAATCATAATTTCACCTACCATAAGTCACCTACCTTCGTCACTTGGCACCACCGGCGATTTTTCGATGATCGGCTGCTGACGACGACTATTCCAGTGGCCCTCTAGCGACTTTTCCGTCAACAATCGCCGCATACCTCATCATTGGTAATATTTAAACTTATACTCTTGCTATCAGTCTAGTAGTCAACTACTCAGACACTCCATTAATAATTATTTTTCAAATATGATATTCTTATACAACTCATTTTTATTCACTCAAACAACTAGTATTATTTACGTAAAATTTGTATTATATTAAAAATAAATTCATATTAAGACATACTATATAATTACAATACGTACAATATAAAACAATTCAATTTTGTTTTTGTTACTTGACCGATAAATAAAAATACATTTTTAATAATATTTGTCAAATTTTATATTATGTAAAAAAGTTAACAAAATATTTATTTAATATATTTATAGTTTAATATGAAATAATCTACTACTAATCGAGTAGTATAAAATAAAATTGAATTATTTTATATTACTGTATTGTCTCATTACGTCATAATATAAATTTATTTTTAATATAATAAAAATTAGGTTAAATATAATTTTTGTTTTTAATATTTTTTAAAAAATTTTAAAAAAATATCTTTCACTTTTTATTTGGTCAATTTTTTCTTTAATATTTTAAAACGATAATGTTACATGGATGTGGTGGAACTTGCTTCGTTCGTTCCTCGCTTTCTATCTCATACTCATAGGAAGTTCCATTCTGGATGATAGGACCCTAGGGAAGCGCCTAAGAGGATAAAGCAATCGAATTCAATATTGATGGGCATAAAGAAATCGTCTTGGTAGCAACCGCCAAACCAATAAAACAAGGGTTAGGAAGCTGGCCCGGTCCACCCCAAGGGGTGGTCCCCTATCCATATCTGCCGGATGAAGTGATAGGAGGGGATTGTGTTGGATCCATACAGCATCGCCTTTTGGATCACAATACCACTAAACTCGCTAGTACACCTCCGTACATACCATTTACAATACGGAAAATTATAAACATTAGCACATAAAATTTATTTTTCTATATTGATGTTTACATTTTTTTGTGTTGTAAATGGAATGTACGAAGATATACAGTGGTATATGTAAATTAATTCTTTTTAAAAATACTTCAATTTTACCATACAATTTATTTTTAACAATAAACATTTATTTTACCAATTTTGCTTACATATACTAAACTTAATCATCATCATTTTCATCTGCCTTGACATTTCTTCCTATGAGCTAACGTAGGCTTGCTCGGCATACAAAAATTGCATCGAGGTATTTCATTAATTGGATAATATTTTCAATTTATTTTTGCTTCCTTCACTCCGTGGTATGTACCACACCATTTAGTATGGTGGCAAAGTGAGTAGTTCGCCCGATCAAAGTTCACCAAAAATTAGGCGGGACATGCTGACAAGGTGATATGGATTCAAAATGCTAGCCTACTTAATTTTATAAAGGAGTCCCCCTAATTTTCTCTTTTAAAAAATTAATAAATAATAAAAAATTATAATTATATAAGGCGATATGATATAACCAGCCAAGTATAGTATAAAAGAATTAATTAAAAAAGAAAAAAGGTAGAAGAGGGGAAATCCAAAAATGAGTTTTATTTGAAGAAGGAAAAACTTACTAGTGGAGCTCAGAGCTTCTCTCACTAGTTTCTCTCTTTATATATAATTGTAAAACGAAGGGTGTCTCACAATGAGTTCGAGACCTCCTTTTATAATTAAAAATTGTTTTACTATTTCTACAGTACAGGTTGCATGACCTAAACTATAGCTACAGTTTCAGTTTGTAAATAGTTTCAGTATTAATCCTCTCCTAGGTTGATTCCAAAATTGTCCACTACATAGTCTTCTTCTTTGCTTTCACATCCTTCATTGGATGCAAAAGATGAGGGTTCTTCTTCTTCTTGAAGCAAATGAAGAATTTGTTGAAACTTTTCTTTGATAGATTGTTTCGACTACGACCCTGTTAGGGCTACTTGAATTTGAGCTTTCTGATTGAGAAACGTTGTTGTTTCGAGATAAAAGATCTTTTGGAAGTTTTGATTGTCCTTGAACCATTCTCGGATTTATCCGGATGAGCCATGGAAGAATTGAATTGTGACCACCACTTTACAAAAGCATGTCTTTGCAGAATTGAAAATGCTTTGGGGTGATCAGGTTTTCCATATTTATATTGCCATGAAAAAACCCATGCCAACGAGAAGATTGAGAAAAACTTTAACATTACAAGAACACATGTTTTCCGACTGTCAAATTTAGATTGAAAAATTTTGAACCCTTTATCTTAGGTGAGGGCAATATTTTTGGAATTAGTCCAAAATAGTCCCACCATTGGTAGAACCAGTTTGGAAAATCATAGTTTGTATTTCTTTTGAAATAAATTAATTATGAATGTCTGTTCTGAGTATTTTGAAACCAGAATACTCTAGTCTAGACATCCACATAATACAAATAATTAAAGTCTATTGGGTCAAAATTTTGAGAAAACTTTTGAATTTTGTTTAGATTGTTTCCAAATTGTTTTGGGGTCATGACCTTAAGAATTTGGATGGTTGAGTGAGTAACAATATTAGAATCTTTTAGATCCTTGTAATGTTTGATAGAAATTGAATTAGCGTCTACAAGAATAAATTTGTAGAACTGACGAGTTTTATTTAAAGAGTTTGGCTTGAAATGAAATCTAGTTGGGAAAATTTTTTGGATAACTTTGTTGGGAGATGCATCCCAAAATTCAGATTCCATTTGGATAATGTTTAATAATTTGTTTGTTGGCTTGTATGTGGCTTCGGTAGTTTGTGAAGGAGGTTGTGTTTGGGTAATAGTTAGAGGCTTTTTTGTGGTCGAAACAATTGCCTTTCCTTTTGGGTCTTGGCAGTTTGTTTCCTTTTTGGTGAATTGGGTTATAAGCTAGGCTAAATCAATTTCTTCATCTGACTCACTGCAGATTTCAACCCAAGACTTTTTGTTTAATTTTGTAAGACCTTAATCTTGTAAGGCCATGAGAGTTTGGATTGGAAAGACACAGTCTACCTTTGTTTGTTTGGCTTGCTGGATAGATGATCCGTTTTTATTTTTCTGGGTAGATGAGACAGTTGGTTGTTTAGTAGGCTTTTGGGTAGGTTGTTGGATCGATGACCTAGACTCATAACCAGTTTGTTTAATTGACCCCGACCGTACGCCTTTGCCTCTCGAAGAAGCTACTATTGGCTTTTTAGACATCTTCTTCTTCTTTTTTCCCCTGTAAATATTCACCTGTGAGAAAAATCAGGGAAAAAGTTTGAGCTACCCTTGATATGCTCAATTTCAAAATCAAAGATATTTAAAATTGCTTGTCATTTGGCAAAGATTTGTTTTGATGCAAGATTTTTAACATCTTTTTGCAAAACATCCTTTGCAGATTTGCAGTTTACTCGGATAAGAAATTTTTTATTTAGCAAATCAGATTGAAATTTTGTGGTGCACAAAACAATGGCTAAAATATCTATTTTATGGTAGAATAATTCTGTTAAGAATTATTCCAATGTTTGAATGTAAATACAATGATACATTCTTTGCCATGCAATTTTTATTTTAAGATACCTCCATAACCTAGGTCTGAGGCATCAATTTCAAAAATTTTGAAAGCTTGAGAAACAGGAAGATAGAGACAAGGAAGATTGCGTACTTTAGAGATCCAAGATCCAAGATCTTTTGTATAAAAAATTAATTCGCCCTAGCAAAAGTCCTTGGTTTTGTTCAGCTTTATATGTCAACAAGCAAGCTTAAATAGAACGAGGAACACCTAGATTAATTATTAATTACAAACCTTTAAATCAAGCTTTACAATAGATTTGTTGCCCAATTCCAAACAAAAAGGATTTGGTTAACAGACTGAACTATGTAAATATCTTTTGTAAATTTGACATTAAATCAGGATTTTGGCAAATTCAAATTAAAGAATTTGATCGCTATAAAACTGCATTTATAGTACCATTTGGCTAATATGAATGGAATGTAATGCCATTTGGATTAAAAAATGCTCCTTCGAAATTTCAGAAAATTATGAATGACATTTTTAATCCATATTTAAACTTTGCAATTGTTTATATCGATGATGATTTAATCTTTTCCCAAACCTTGAAAGAACATTTTAAACATGTTAAAATCTTTATGTATATCATCCAGAAAAATGGACTTGCTGTTCTCAAATAAAAAATTGTTCTTTTTCAAACAAAAATTGGTTTTCTTGGTCACATGATTTTCAAGGAACCATAACCCCTATTGAGCGATCAATACAATTTGCTGCAAAATTCCCTGACCAAATTATTGACAAACCTCAGCTCCAAAGGTTCTTAGGATGTTTGAATTATGTCTCAGAATTTATCTCAAATCTTAACAATCTCATTAAGCCTCTCCATGATAGGCTTAAGAAAAAATCGTTACCTTAGACTGATAAGCATACTGAGATCATCGGAATTCTTAAGTCCAAAGTACGCAATCTTCCTTGTCTCTATCTGCCTGTACCTTAAGCTTTCAAAATTGTTGAAACTGATGCCTCAAACCTAGGTTATGGGGGTATCTTAAAACAAAAATTGCATGACAAAGAATGTATAAGTGCATTTACATCTAAACATTGGAATAATTCCGAACATAATTATTCTAACATCAAAAAAGATATTTTAGCCATTGTTTTCTGCACCACAAAATTTCAATCTGATTTGCTAAATAAAAAATTTCTTGTCCTAGTAGACTGCAAATCTGCAAAGGATGTTTTACAAAAAGATATTAAAAATCTTGCATCAAAACAAATCTTTGCCAGATGGCAAGCAATTTTAAGTATCTTTGATTTTGAAATTGAGCATATCAAGGGTAACTCAAACTCTCTCCCTGATTTTCTCACATGTGAATATTTACAGGGGAAAAAGGAAGAAGAAGATGCCTAAAAAGGCAATAGTAGCCTCTTCAAGGGCAAAGACGTACGCCTATACCTACGGGTTAATTCCACCCACTCGACCTCTTGACAGAGTGTGGCTTCGTGGCTTACGTGACAACCATTCATAATTAGGATTGGTGGTGTTCATAGGGACACAAAATACCTCAACTCAAGACCAAGCACCCCTTATTATCATCCATTTTCTTTTTTTTCTTTGCTTTCAACTCTCATTAATTGCAACCACCAACATTTTCACAACCACACACAAGTCACAATATTTCAATTCCTAGGGAGAACGACCCGAGTCTCGTACTCGGTATTTTTAATCTGGTTGCAAACTCTTGTGACACCTTTTTATTGACGGAACGTTCTTAGCTCGCATTCATAACTTGTTTTGGTTCCACTACGATGATCTATCTCTCGTTCTCACGAACGCAAGGGAATCTTGAACTAAACTTGTTTGCGACGCCTAGAATGGCTCTCGTCAAATGGCGCCGTTGCCGGGGAATTGAAAGATGTGCGCCTGTTTTTGGTTGTCTGTGAATATGTTAATAGTATAAATAGTCTGTTTGCTTCAATTTTTAGAGTAGTTATTTTCTTTTGTTTCTTTATCTGATGCTGGGCATTTTCTGAGTGAAACAGGGAATGTCACTATTCAAGGATGTTCACCAAGGCTTGAGTAAACAAGTGATGGAGGAAACCTACTCGTATGATCAATGATACACTTCATGGAATCCTCCACCCTACCACACCATGCTCATCCACCACTATATCCACCTTCTCAAGGAAACTTTGAAGACATGCTTCAAGTCTTGCTCCAAGAGAGGAAAGAGCTTTGGGAAGCCCAAAAATGAATCGACAATCAAGTGACCACCTTGACATTGAGTGCAATCTGTCTAGTCACCCAATTCACAAATGGTACCCCCCAACAACTCTTCAAACATATCTCAACCCTCAAACTCCAGAAACCTCCCCTCTCAACCACTGTCAAATCCATGGGGAAGCATTGGCACTGTGTTCCTATGCACTAATCGAGAAGGAAGGGAGGACGTACTGCTAAATGAAGAGGATGTTGAAAGTTTGCATGAGTGTCTAGAAGAGGTTGAATAGGAAAATGAAGCACCAAAGGCGGAAGATGTCGATCAAGAGGCAGATAAAGAGCCAAAGAAGATGGAGATTGTTTATTTCGTTTCGTCTAAAGCAACCCCTTTCAAGCTACCATCCGAATTAAAATTTGAGTGGGTAAATTTTCCTAACTTGAACTCCATTGGCCCATAACACTATGCCTTGTTAGAGACGGATGATCAACTTGGAGCCCTAGATGGGGTGTTGGACAAAAAGGAAGAGAACCCCGCGGAGTTAGATTCAGAATTCAACGCCTATGGTGGATACCTTCACAAGCTTCATAACAATAGAGCCAAGGTTGGAGCATTGAGTTCGAGGAAGCATTTAGGACCTTGGAAATTTCAAGACAAGCTTGTAGATTCACATGGCAATGGGTGAACTAACCAAGTTTGGGATCCCGGAAAAAGTTTTAAGGATCACCTGCGTTGGAGCTTTTAGGGACTTGTTGAATATGAATTGGGATCCCCTAGAGCCTACAAAGTTCAAGCATTGGTGGTGATTTAAGGATGAGTTCAAACACAAGCCACCATAACAAGAGCATCCCAACAATGTCCAACTTAAAGGACAATAAACAAAAGTGCTAGGTGGGAGACACCCCACCATGGTAATATCTTCCAATCTCATCTCTTTTTGTGTTTTTTGTATATACTTGTTAGTTTGAGGTTGTAATTCTCTTGATTAATTGTTAGAGGATGTGTTAGAAGGGTGAACACATCAATGTTAGCATTTGTATATAGCTTGACACCCACCAAAAACATAGGAAAAAAAACACAGAGCAACTGTGCGGCCGCACGCCATGCTTGTGCGGCCGCACGCCAAGAAAAGCAAGGAGATGATAGCCCCTGTTGCTATCACGCCTGTGCGCTTATTTCAATGCCAACGCACGTACCGTGCACCCGCGCGGTGCCTTGGTGCGTCCACGCGGTGGCATAGGTTGCTCTCGGCCGAAGCTGCATTTTCATCTCGTGCCGCCGCACATCTTGAACGCGCCCCTTGCACGTACTGCCCGCCCGCGCGGTACCCCTGTGCGAACGCGCGCTAGCACGAGTTGCTCTTGGACGTAACTCTGCAACTAGCGTGTGCTCGCGCGCCTCAGGTCATGCGCTCGCACGATCTCACCTGCTGCACTTAAAGGAGTGTTTTCAAACACTCTTTCTCATAACTCTCTCACAATACCATTCTTCACACAATTCTTGGAACCCACACCCACTTCCCAACTCCATTGAATTGTATGAACATCACTCTCTACTCATTGACTAGTGAGTTCTTTTCCCCCATTCTTGTAATTAGATAGTTTCTTAGGATTAGAAATTGTTAGAATCCTAAGATTAGATGACCCTTGTTGTGATATTTATTGATCATTGTTGATTAATTGATGGTTGTTGTGCTTATTTGCATGAGATTGGGATTATAACACTTGGTTATTCATTAAAACCTTGTTTTCCGAAAACTGTACACTAAGTGTTCGATAAAAATCCTCAATGGAATTTTAATTTCGTTTTTTTATCCAATCTTTGCCTAAGTTGATTTGTTTCACTATGGCTATACCTTTGCACTTAAATTGGGATTGAAACCAAGTTAATTTGACCATTGAAAGCTTGATACATTGTTAATATGCATGAAGTTATTCATGATTTGTGCTTGTGCTTAGTGATATTTATTTAACAATGTGTTAAGTGGTGCTTGATTTTAATGCTCAATATTCATTGATATGCATGTTTGATCACCATGTATGATATGTTATTGTTAATTCCATTGCACCATGATTGGTCAATCCTATAATCTCATACCTTGTTTGGTTCATTTGTTGGATTTTTCTATCTTTCAGATGGTAATGACAATGGAGCTGATAGTGATGATGAGCACACCAAGGATTAGACCACTTTCCGGCTATACACTTATGCACAGAGGACCGTGCCATCTTCAAGTGTGGGGAGGGCTAATGCCGAGAACAACAATTTGTGTCTATTATGAATTATGTTAAACAATTTCTCTGCTTTTCTAGTTAGTTATTAGATAATTGTTAGTTGACTATTAGGTGTTTGATAAGTTGAATTTGCTATGGATGATGACTATCTTCAAACAGGTTTTCTTGATTTTGTGCCAACTTTTTGGGACCCCACCATGAAAATCTTTTCTGAAATTCTTTGGAGCTTGTTTCTTGCACTTGCATTTTAAAATGCTTTCTAATCATAGAAAAGAGTTGATGGACACACAATCTTGAGAGATTTGAGCCTAAAAGGAGGTGGTTCCACAATTTCAAGAACCACCAATTTTCTTCTTATGTGTTTACTCATTTTCTATGATTGTAATTTGTTAATTAATTGAATTTATATGTCCACCATTGTATGTATGATATGTATCCGCATGATTGAGGCCTTTGTTTCTGAAAAGCTCACTTACCAAATGGCCTAACCCTTAAAAATCACCCTTGTAACCAACTTTGAGCCTTGAATCCCTTTTTGTTCTAAATTAGCTCATTACAAGCCCCAAAGTGAAAAATCATGATTGTCCCTATTGGATCTTTGGTTAATTGAGGATTTAGTGGTTAGTCACTTTTTGAGGGAAGAAAAGAAAAGAGGAGTCAAGAGAAATAATGCATTGAGAAAGGGGTGTAAAAATGGGTTTTTGAAAAAAAAAATATAGAAAAATCTTAGGGCATTTGGGGGAGTGGATGTATGCATAAAAAAAAATATATAATAAGTTCATTAGGCATATGTATTTTCACAAGCTTTCAAATGGAAAGGGTGACAAGAAAAGAAATATGTTGAAAAAGAAAAGGAAACAAAAGAAGAAAAGAAAAACAAAAAAAAGAAAAGAAAGAAAAAGATAATAATACTCTTGTCACCCTAAAATAGCAAAAGTTGGCTACCTAATAAGCAAGTGCATGTGTCCTAGATATCCATCTTAGAAAATGCATTACATGTACTCTAGAAATAAAAAAAAAATGTGAGTCTTAAGAAACGTTGGGTTGAGTGAAGAAAAAGAGAGAGCTAGGTGTCCTCCATTGAGCAAGGATCCTAAATTGTGAGCTCACTTAGCCATAAATTAAATCCTATCTTCACCTTAGCCACGTTACAACCTTGAGAAAGCCCTCTTGATGATACATACATGCATGCATATGGTGTTGATTGTTAAATGAAGATTAATTCATGAAAAGTAAGAATAGAAAGGATTTGAGAGTCTTTAACCCTAGACACTAGAGCGAATAGAGTGGATACACGTCCGGTAAGGGTTCTAGGCTCAATTCTATGACTTAGAACATTTCTTGCGGTGTAAGACAAGTTTGATCTTTGTGAACTTAACTGCTTTTGAGGGGGTTAGTATTTGCTGTAATACTTTTGCCCATGCTCATTGCACATGATTAGATAATCCTTGTTTGAATGTAACTTCATCCATAGTACATGATTCTTGTGTAGTTCCTCTTCCTATAGTGCTTGAATTACTTTTGAAAGATTTATGAAATTCCTTTTTCCCTCTTTTGGTTTCATTCACTTGAGCATGAGGACATGCTAGTTTTTAAGTGTGGGGTATTTGATGAGGAGGTTTTTGACGATGAAATTTGGGTTAAAATTGGTAGACTCATCAATAAATTTTCACACAATTGCTAGTGAATGACCATGTTTTCCATCTCTTGCTAGAATGTGCTCATAATTGATTATATGTTAAATTAGCTTCCAAAATGCATAAAAATTCATTAAATCTCCTCCCACTTGGTGCATTGATGTGTTTTCTAGTGAATTTCAGATTTATAGGGATTGAAAAAAGCATAAAGGAAGGCTAAAAAGAACATTGGAAGCAAGGATGGTTTGGAATGAATGGAGAAAGCATGCAAAAGTGGAGATTTCGCAAAGAAGCAAGAATGAGAAGCAGAGAAAAGGAACTGTAGTCATTGGATTGGATCAAACTCAGACTTTTTAGAAATACAAATTCAATATCTACAACTCTCATGTTGAACACTTCGTCCGGTTTTAAGTGATTCTATGAGAAATTCGCGTCCGAAGATCAGTGCTTAGAATTTTCCTAATGCTGTCAATCCTGATCTCTTGTCACTAATTTAATCATAACTTAAGCTACAGAGGTCCAAATGACTTGGTTCTAACGCCATTGGAAAGATAACATCCAGAGTTTCGAAACGGTATAGATATGTCTATATGAAACTAGGGAATTGTGCACGCAACTAGCAGCCAATGCCGTTTCTAATGACAAGTTACTTGGGCATCAAGTTTACTTTACTTGGGCAGCAAGTTTTCGTGGGAATCAAGCAAATTGAGGGTCAAAGAGGGAATTTCAAGTCAAATAAAGGCCTATAAATAGGAGGGATGCTATCCCATTTAAGGAACCACCCCTGAGACCCTTTTTGGGGCTCATTAGTCTAGAATAAATTTTAGAGAGTTTTTGGAAAAATTTCCATTTCTCCCATTTTCTCTTAGTTTAATTTTCTTAGTATCTCCTTAGTTCTTCATTGTTCTTCATTTTTCCCTTTTATTTCCAGCCCCCACTAGCCAAACTTTTAGTTCATTTTCATGTTTGAATGTTTATTTGTTGATACTCTTGTTAG
>JASCZI010181924.1:12901-23209 GCA_036250425.1 Stylosanthes scabra
TTTTTGAGACTCATAAGAACTAGAATCTGATTTAGGGCTTCATCTAGTTATTTGATTAATTGACTAAGAGATTAGCTTTTGATTAGGTAATTAGAAACTGAATTACTAAGAGATTAGGATTTAGTTACTCTAGATTCGTTGTGCCTGATTTCTGAAAACCTTAGAATTGTGATTGAATGTATACATTGGCCCTCAAGGGAAAGACATCTCCAAAGCTCTTAACATTCTATTTCACTGATTAATTCTCAAATAAATTTTCTGTACTCGTTTAATCTTATTTTCGTGTTCCATATATCAGCATTCTCTCAAGTATTACTCGAATCTGCTTAGTATAATTAAAGGATAGTATTGCTTGGTCCTTTATTCCTCGTGGGAACGATACCCACTTCACCATGGTATTACTTGTACGATTCGGTGCACTTCTCGATTAACAGAGCGTATCAAATATCAACCAAATCAATTTAATATAATTTCAAAATACTATTTATACACTGAAATTCGACACCAAATTAACCAATAAATATTTTTATATCTATACATATATTATTTAAGTTATTTACCTTGTGTATGTCCTACTAAGGACATTGCCGAAAAAAACTTTCAATATATATATTTTATATTTCAACATGTATTTTATACTAATGAGTGAATTAAGTTTACAAATAATTGAATCATATAATTAAATCAATCGTAACCTTTTGACTTGAATCTATAACTTCTAATATATGTTGTATGAACACAAGATAGAATAAGTTAGAAGCTACATTGGGCTTGTAAAGTGTAAACCATATCTCATACCTTAATACTTTCTAGCAAATTATCCTTCTAAACCAAATATATATATAGATTCTTGTATAAAAAAAAATAGAATAAAACGGCTAGGAACTTGGCATTTATTTTCTAGTCCACAAAACTAGATTTTTCTGCAACCAAAATAAAAGTTATTTAAAATATTTTAATATGCACATGTTCACCGTCATGATAAACGTGACATGATTTTAGACACCCAAAAAACAATGTCCAAAATTTAAGAAAAAAAACCCAAAAACATAAAATAGAACGGTGTAAGTAACAAAAATAATATTTTAATTTTGGAATTCTAACAACATTAGGTAAGGTAATTAATTGGTATCATTGCTGTCCAAATAAGAACATCTCAAATCTGTCACCAGAAATTTGGAATGCCTTTAAACCAGGGTCTGAAACAAAAACAATCCATGAGATGATCCAATTTCTAAGGATAAACATCATGATAAACAGAGGCATTGGCTGATAGAATTCACTTAAACATCAAATATGTCTTCACAATTAATTCAGTAGTTTGTTAATCAATTAGAGAGCACTAAATCTAACATCCTAAACCAACAAAGGGATAACTAAATTTAGTAAAAGAGTATATAAATGCAAACTAAATTATTTTTAAACTGAAAACATAGTTAAGCCGATATTTCACACGAAACATTAACTTTTCCTAGTGCTGGAATTACTTGCAATAGAAATATATGATAAGAGTTCGGCTTCAAACCAAAACACATTAGGCAAAATTGATTCTTTGGCAAGATTTTGTTCAACCAGGTGTTGCCGTAACATCATTAGCAATCTGCAACCTCGTCTTCTTGTAAGAAAAATTACCTTAGTAAAAGAAAAGAAGATTGCACAAGGTCAAAAACTCTCAAAAATTGATCAGTTGTAAATCCTAAGAAAATAAAACAAACAAGAGGTAGAGAAGGAGAGTCAGAGAGAAGATGTTAGGATAGGATTGACAGAGGAAAATCAAGAAAGACCATCATATATTTAGAGTTTCCCAAAGAACAGGGAGACGGTGAATGACAGAGACTAAGGCTACAGAGGAGAGTAGATGGTAGACAATAAGGGAAGGTACGTTTTTCTTTTCAGATGGAATTTTTTCTTCTATTTCTTTGATTCACAGGCTTTTGTATCCTCCGTACCATGCTTATTTGTACTTTTCCTCATAAATAATGTAAAAGATTATGTGCTACAAAAACTTATTCAACAGTGTAACATTTACTTAACATACACCGTTTCATTTGATCCAAACACATATACGGTTCACTTACCTCTTTATTAAAACAACTATAAGGTATGACTTATCACAGACTTGCTAAGATTATCAACTCAAGGTAACAGGGAAAACACAGTGACCATAAACCATAATCAGAAACAAAACTTAACCTGATAGCCATGTGACAGATGCCCTCCATGTGGAAGATCAAGTGCCATAATTCTCTCATGAGGTTTCAATAAAGCAGTGTAAACTTGGAAGTTGGAAAGGGAGCCAGATAAGGACTACACATTAACTGTCGAAAGCAGAGTATATAAGACTTCCAAGAAAGGAAATGATCAAAATCATGTTTGACTAAGTTACGCTTGTGCATAGACATGATGAAACTGATGGAAACACCAGAGAAGTGCTAATTGAAAGACTAACCTCCAAAGGAAGTGTAGCAATCAACGGTGCACACGCCTCCGAAAGGAATATAGTCTTAACCTATACAAATATTTACAATAGTTATGAGCAATATATGAGGGTAATTAAATAGCAATTCAGAATTCAAGTGTAGAAAAGGATACTGTGTAGTACCTTATCCCAGTTTTCCTCAATATCGATGCCGCCAGAGTCAAAGAAGCTGATGGTAGAGCCGAGGCGTTCGGAAACAATGGAGAGGTAGAATTCTTGGTCGTGAGGAACAAAGGGTTCAACAATGAAAGTGGTGATAGGTACCTTCAACTCCTTAATGATAGATTTTAATTGACCATTTTCAGTCATCAACTTGTTCCATCTCCACATGATTTTGTAGAAGACATATGAGAACTGCATTCAAATTAAAAGTCCAAGTCCAATAAAAAGTCAAAGTCATAATAACCTATAACAACTTAATTGCATCAATAGATAAAGTAGGAAAATAACATAAATTCAAAGTCAAAAGTCCAAGTCCAAGTCAAAGTATAGGTCTAGGTCTAGGTCTAAGTCTTCCAATCACATTACTTTTTAGCTATTTAAACTCTAATCCTAGAAAGCTGCAAGATTTGACATGTAGATGCATTATTTGGCCTAATAAAATAGCATACAAATAGGTAAATAAAATAAAATAAAACAAAATAAAAAATTATCAAAATCTTTCAATCACATCACTTCCTAAATATTCACATTCTAATAGGTTTACTATTTAGACTATCCAAGTAACATGCAAAATAACTGCATATAGATGTATCATTTGACCTACTCAAATAGCATACCTTGTTCCTACGTTAGAAGACACTCATCACCTTTGATGATTATGTTTTAACCAATCAATAAATCATGTAGTTTAAATATCTAGCACTTGTAAAACATAAAAGGAACAAATTATATGAAATCAAGTGTTATATTATAATGAGAAATTCACATCACTAAATAAAATAAATCTTATATAAATCAAATAGATGCGGAAGAAGAAAGAAAATCAAATCAAATAATTAATATGATTACGGAAAGGAAAATGAACAAAGAATAAAAAATACATAATTTTAAGACTTCATAATTGAATTGCACCAATAAAAATGCACCAATAGAGACAATGATACATTTTCCTTTTATGTTGGCTGATTTGAGATATTATTCTTTTATTTCTCTTGATAAATGAAATGGGAAAATAGTTGTTGAAGTACAATTCATAAGAAAATTAAAGGCACATGACACAATACAACCAATTAACTAAAGTCACCACCAGACCCATTAGCATTTATAGGAAATATCTAAAAAAATTATCCAATTAATCAACCTTAATGCATACTATTGTATTTGAAAACAAAGATTCACACACTTTCACATGGTTCATTGAATATGCAGGACATCAAAGTTCAGTGTAACGAATTATAGACATAACTGTATGACACAACTTAGCTCATCAATCATACGTAAATGTTGATGGGGTACATAATTATTTTTTCCTATTGAATGGAGTACCTATATATGGACTGACATTATATATGGACCTATATATGGACTGATATTATATTGATTTGAGTGTAAAAACAAGACGTCTAAAAATTCAAAACTATGTTTAGTTATCAAATTATGTTGATCACATTTCAAATGATACTCTTAAGTAAAAAATCTCTATCAAAAGCTTCTTACCAACAAAAGTGGTCCTTTCCCGATTCATTCATGAAAAGTACTCCCAAGTTATCATTGAAAACTGAAAAAAAAAATATATTTTCTGAAAAGAATATTAATCATATTTCAAAAAGAGTGCTATGAAGAGCAAAAATGTCTCCTATATAAATAATTATATAAATAAAGAAATTTTGCATGTCTTCTCTTTTTTAGTAAAACAAACATAATAAGACCAAAGGTTCACCCAAAATAATTGAAAATAACAAGTAAATTATTATAAGAAAATGAAAAAGGTACCACAAACCACCACAAACTTTGAATGGAAGTTCCACGTACCATCAAAGCTCTTGACAGGTCATCTATTTGAACATCAGCATCAACACCCACTGGCTGGTAAAGAAATAGAAATGCAGATTACAAATAAGCAACAGTAAGAATACAAATAGAATGTCTATTTTGTCAGTCTCCAATGTAACATGATATAGCCAATTATATTAGTACTAAACAAATTTTTAAAGATTGTCTAGAACATGGATGCTTAATGTGTAGTGGGAGAGCAGTTCGAAGTTCAAACCTTTTCTTATTCAACAAAGCTTAACGGTGTCATTGGAGAGGTCGGCTTGAACATATAAGCCTGACAGAGAAAAGATAAAAATTATATAGAGATAATTGAATCAAATAGGACAACTGAAATGAATAATATCGCTACAAAACAAAACCAATGATTGACCCAAGAAAGTAAATATAACAATAAATAGAAGAATTTCTAAAGAGGCTAGCACAAAAGTCAATTAAATTCAACTAAAAAGAAGGAAAAAAAAAAGGAAAGAAAGACTATATGACTCAACAAAGTAATCTAGGTTTGAAAAATACCTTCGCATATGCCAATTAAATGCCTTAGGGTGTCATTCTCATGAGATACTTACTATATGTGTATACTGTCTTAAGTAAATGGAAATTTTTTTGCCCTCTTTCAAAAAATCTACTGTTAATGTCAACAACTTTTTGCAATATTCAGAAATTGTCTGAACAAACTAATATCAAGTATATTTTCTGCTTCAAAGAAGCATTACATTATACCAACTAAACTAATGATCTTGAACTAAGGGTGGCAAATGGACAAGCCTGTTTTCACCACACTTTTGACGGGCTGCCCACTATGAGTATTTCTAATTTATTCCATTTCATCCAAATAGATATTTATCAAAAGGATTAAAAACTTATTTGTAAAATACTCAAACCAAACAAACTAAGCTAAATGACACTTAAATCTTCTTATCCTTGCAAGAGAAACCATATTCAGAGTCTAATCATGAAAGTCACAAGTCCACAAGCCGACATATTATAGCTCAATAATAATTAACAACAAAAAAAGGTATTATAAATAAATAATGAATCTAATACTACAATAAAACAGGACAATATTAAGCTTATATATGTGGCTATGAAAATCACAATCTTTAAAAGAAAGCTTACTGATAAAAGCATTGAGCTACTAATGTAATACCTTAATTTGGGGAACTGTAAGTCTCATCCCAGGACGGTCAGCAAGACCAGTCAAATCATGGTCCATGTATTCAAAGACCATATAGATGCCCCCTTTATATTTGTTACCATCTGTAGCCCCCGAAAGGCGAAAACAAATATGAATAGCAGATGAATTAAGTTAGCACATAGATTATCTAAGGAAATCCAAGAGGTATTGATAAATGTATACATACAAACAGAACTACGAAGCATATCATGTGAAACTTTATGGTTGTAAATAAAGTAATTGGCAATAACATAACATGAGAATGAAGAACTTGCCTAGCCTCCCTTGTTCATCTTTCTCAAGGCCAGAGAGAAGAAACAAACAATGTTAGATCTAAAGCAAACAATCTTTGCTCTCAAGTGTATAGTTCTTTAAAAGTAGTACTTGGAGAAGTGACAATTTCCTTGAGCTTGATCACATTTTCATGGTGCAGTTTCTTAAGAATTTTGATTTCTCGTATAGCAGTTATAGGAAACTGCCATGGCAAAATTTACAATACAAGTCAGGCGAGAAATTCATAATACAGAATTAGTAACAGATTGCAAATGCAACTTGTGGTTTAGGTGATTAGGACCACTGAACTGCATGTATAATAGTAAGTCACAAATGAAATGAAATAAAAAAGCAAATTATATATAGAATTACCCCTTCTCTCTCATTGTCCATTCGAATTTTCTTCAGAGCCACGATTTCACCAGTTTTAATCTCTTTAGCCATGTAAACTTGGCTGCAAGTATAATATATGGAAGCACAGATCAATTACCCCTCTGATAATATCAGCAATGGAGTTTATGGAAAGTTAATAGAGCAAATAAATAATCTGCATCTGAAAGTAGAGACTTTCAGTATTTCAAGTATATCGAAAACAAAATTTCGGAATGCGAAAACAAAAAGGGCCTTTTATACAAATCATTATTTGAAAACTACAGACCTTACAAACATCAACCCAATTATGCTTATACAAAATTCCTAACAACAATTAGTTAAAAATTACATCTACAAATTAGTACTACACATTAACAATGACCACAAAAACACTTAATATCATCACTTTCTTAATAGAGGAAAGTGCTACAATTCTCCAGAGAAGCATCAGTGACCTAAAAGGCTAAAACTCATAGTTCTTGGTAAAGTGTTGCACGTAATTACGATTGAACCAACACATTTCATACAAAAACAAGATTTTAGAAGGTTAATAGCATAAATTCAATGAATAACCAAGACAAAACCCAAAAAGTGGCAGCAACAGTCCAACAGAATCAACTTAACGAAGTAAATGAATATTAAAATTAAACATGATATATAAACTTTCATGGTTAATTTAATTTGTACCGTTGGGAGAACACTTCTGAAATAACAGCTTTAATAATTTGCCCATTTGATTCAACTTCAACCTCTTCCCGAATCTCAGTCATGCCTCTTGCATACTCATCTACTTTTGCTACAACTTCATGAGTTTTTCCTCAAAACTGCTTTGCGATGCTCTTCACCATTCTAAAAGAAAATGAAAAGTAGAGTCAAAACACCATATATTCTAAGATTTGACAGAGAAAAAAAAAGCAACAAGAATCTAGATTTTATTTGGTTTCCACTTTGCACATGTTTTGTTCAATAGCTATATATTCAGAATGCGATCCAATCTTTCCATTTCACACAGAACAAAAATAAATTTTGGAAATAGAGCATGTGCATGTATGTACAGGACATACTTGAATAACCGATAATCCTGGGACATCAGTAAGCAAATCACAAGGCTTTTTTCTCTTTCGAACCTGTGTAAGCAAACACAATAATCTCTTGGTCAATAATCAAACAACTATAATTCAGTAATGTCTTCACAAATTCAATAATCAAACAACTTTCGAATCCTTTGCAAAAATATTTTATAAGATTTCAGATCTAATATTCACAGCAAATAATTGGACCAGAAAAAAGCCCTAAAACGCAAAAGTGCAACAAATAAAATCAGAAAAAGAAAATGTGAGCCCCGTGATTTTTAACCACGACCTTACCAAATAAATTGAGTATTATGGAGTACAATTAGAGTTGGCAAAATTACACGTTAGTAAAGAAAATACCATTTAGGACACGAATCCGAGCACCTTCGGACCAAACCGCGAAACTACAAGAATGCCACCCATTAATGAATATAAATAGGGGAAACAACACCACACTCAAGCACATTTACTCTCTTTTCTCGTTGAAAATGAGAGAGAGTTGAGCAAGAGCTGGTTGGAGAATTGGTTCCAACCAATTCTTCCATCGCCCACGCCAACTTCCGACCGCGATAACTTTTGATCCAGAGCTCCGATTGACGCACGGTTTGTGGCTATGCGAAGCTCTTGTCGTCCTCTTTACGCCTATCATACATGCAAACCATGGGTAAGCCATCTTCCAACTCGATATCCTTCCTCAATACTCTGCTCGAAAATGGCTAATCCCACTTGCATGTTTCCGAGTCCTTGTAAATTAGGCGACGATCTAGTGCATCTTCGAGCTTGGTGGTCGATGCCCACAAGCTTGGGTATCTCCGGTGAGATGTTTCCAACCCTAGTCTTGAGTTTTATTAGGATTATATGAAGATTGATTGTGTTGTGTTGTGTTCTTGTGCGTGTGTAATGTCATAGAGGCTAGAAATTGGAGGATTGGAGGTTGGGATGAACGATTGAACATGAGAACAACGGTTGATTGTGCTTGGATGCTCGATGGCGCGACCCAGGATCGCGTGTATGCATTGAGCTTGGCGTCCAGGTACGGATTTAGATTCTAGTCTACATTATTTAAGCTAGTGTGATGGCCTAGGTTAGTTGCACCTAGACTATCTAATAGGAACGAACAAATTTGAGAAGTATGATGGAAGGGATTGTTGTGAATGACTATGTGACTATGTGAATGCTTGTTGGTGATACAATACTGAATATGCATGTATAATTGGTTGTGCTTGTGGCCTTGTGCCAAGCTATGTTTTAAGAATTGAGGGTTATACATGAGATGGGAATTACATGAATAATGTGGCCCTAGGGGCGAGATGATTAGAGAAATGAGATGGTGATGGATTGATCAAAGTGAAAGGATTGTGAAGGTTTCGATGATGGAAAATGGTTTTTATGAAATGAGGGGTCTTAGAGGAGGCAAAGATTTTCAAAGAAAGTGATTTGGAAAAGGGATGAATTTTGGTCCTTGGTGCAATTTTGATTTCAACCGATTCCTTGAAAAATACACGATTAAGCTGCAGGGAATCGATTCAGGCAGTAGCCGAGTTGATTCGCTAAGCCTTTTTGAAACGAACTTGAGAATTTTGAGAAGATCGAGTCGACTCGCCCGAAGGGAGAATCGATTCGTATTTGTACAGAGACCAAAGCTCTCCATCTTAAATCAATTCGTGACTAATTGGAGTAGACTCTATACCTGTGGACTTTAAAGAAAATCATTTGATCACCAGTCGAGTCGAGTCGAAGCTGTGTTGAATCGATTCATATTTTGACAGTGACTAAATGATTTTAAAAGTGGTCTCTCAAATCGATTCGACAGGGCTCCGAGTCGACTCTATCTTCAAAACCTCATGAATTTCCTGGGATCGAGTCGAGTCGGTTGGTTCAAGAACCGATTCGTTTTTACCCTGATTTCAAATTTAACGTTCAAAACGCCCTCAGAGTCGATTCTTCCTCTTCTGAATCGATTCTAAAGAGTAATAACTTGTTTTTGAAGGCTGAGCAATGATGGTTGGGGTAGTTACATCTCATGCATGGTATCACCCTTGTTTTACAAAATCATAACCGTGAGCCTAGGTCTAAGAGGGGTCAGAGGACTAGAGCTCGGCTTATGGCAACAGCGGACCATCGGGAGTAGTAAGTGACTGTGGGGCCTTTGTTTCCACGTGGGACAAAGGTTAACGTCGCGGCTTACGGTAGCGGCAGGGGGGCCTCCTGCCAATGTCCCGGCTACCAACCTAGGTTATAGTCATTGAGAAAAGAGAAGGGAATCCCCATTATATATATGATTATGAGATGAGAGATCGTTTACGATCGGAGCCGGCTGATTGGTCCTCCGGGGAAGTACAAACGATGGTTGTCCAGTGCTAGTTCTGGATCGGTCGGGATTGGCTATGATAACCGACCGGGTGAGCTCACCGTAGCCTGCAGGAATAGGCATTCATCATTTGCATTTGTTTGACATTGTTTGGGTGTGCCTAATTGCTTACTACTTGCTAATTGTTGTTTGTTTGTATTGCTTGCTTGTAATGAATGTTTGTGTGTTGATTGGCTGCTTTGTGGACTCTGATGACTAAAACTAGGGAATGTAAGACTTAGAGAACGAGAGGGAAAGATGAATAACTGGTAGGACTTTACTGCTAGGACCTTAGGTATAACTAAAATAACATGGCTAAACGAGGGATATCAGGAATGCCTCGCGTGGTCCGGCTAGAATAAATACTGTAGGTTTGGCGCTTTATCCGTACTGAGAATCCATGGGTTGGGGATTCTCACTCCGTATATCATCAGACTTTTCAGGCACAGGTTCAAGCTTGGAAAGTGGGCGAAGCATCCGTGGTGTAACACCCCAACTTTCGGTATGTCATGATCACACCTACGGCCGAAATGTCACTAAAATCCTAACTCTAAAATTTCAAAACTTACAAGCCTGTCGTGTCATAACG
>JASCZI010181925.1:0-20098 GCA_036250425.1 Stylosanthes scabra
TTTATAACATATATTTGGCTGCTTTAGTGAATTATTGTATTAATATTACAAAGAATTGAGTATGATTTATCTTAGAAAACCTCTAAAGATGCTCATGCATCATGGCACCTCCAAACGCTCTGGTTGGCTTCAAAACCATTGATGGAGCTCAATAGTGAAGCAGCTGCAGTGCCAGTTTTTTTCCAAGCGGATCGGGTCTAGGTTTTTGGGGAAGCGGGTAGGTATAAGTGGGTCTTGCCCATGTCAAAAAAAAAACTTAGTAATAAAGATTAGGAGTTTTAATTTATCTTTTTAGTAAAAAAAAAAATTATCTTCTCTTAGATGAGTATATATTATTTTTTGTAAACGTCAAAAACTTAAAAAATCAAGTTTTCATTTAAAAATTAAGAGAATAAGATATATGTGACTGAGGGTATTGATAACATAATTGGATATTGAGAAATTCTAATTCCCCTCACTCACCCTAACTATCCTACTCTCTCTAATCCTTTTTTCCTCTTGATATAATATTCATCATTTTATCATCTTGTTAACATCTGTATAATTTCACCAAATTATTAATTAGGTCCTTATATTTTTTTTCTTTCAATTAAGTTCCTATACGACTATACCATTTTCAAATTTGTAATTAAGTCCTTATTAACAATAAACATTAAAAGAAAACATTTATAGAATATGAATTTTCTATTATTCTCGTACCTTGCACTTTACGTAAGGCTTATACTAACCTAAATATAATTTTCATTTACCTTTTTTATTAATATTTTTTTAAAATATTCTCTACTTGTATGAATCAAAGTCGCATATCTTTAGGAAGTTTAAAATATGTTAAAAAATAAGAAGAATGTTTATTTTATCATTCTAAAATAGAGAGGAATGTTATATTTAGCGAGTTAGCAATTAGTTTTTGTAATATATTCAATTTAGAGGTGAAATTTTTCGTTAATTCTAACGTTTTAGTCACGACATGAATCTAATTACAAAATTTAAAATAATATAGGGACCTAATTGAAAAAAAGAAAGTATAAGGACCTAATTGAAAAGTTTATGAAACTAAAGGGACCTATAAGTTAATTTAACCTATTTTTTTTTAACAATTATCTACATAAAACGTACATATTATCACCCTAAAAACCAATTTGATTCGTAAAAATAATTTGGGCAAAAAAATATTTTGTGCGATTAAAAGTTGAGGAGTTATCTCATTATCACACAAAAAAGCATCGTTTTCTTCAAAACAACCCCTCATAATCAAGAGGACATCGTGGACATCGTTTTAGAATGTTTGATCGGTCATGGAGGCTAATAGTTAATAAAAACAGTTAATGAAATATAGAAGGACATAAAAAACTATTTTGATTAATAATAAAATCTTTTTAGAGACAAATTTAACAAACATGCATTTTTTAAATATTTGATTGGCATAGTTTTTTTTTTTAACAATGGGATCTATATTTTATTTTTACAGTAAAATAGAAAATATGATTGAAAAAAACTACTATTGGGATTACATGTTTCTCTCATTAATTGTAATTAGATTGACAAATTCAACTAGGATTATAATTTTTTTCCATAAACAAGAAGAATCCCTTTATAAATTCCAAGGGATCCGCTATAGTCCAAAGACAAGGTATAGAAAATATTAGGGGAAGAGCTTCAAATATGCGAAGTCCTAATTGTATTTCTTGATAGGCATACACATTTTACCAAGTGCACTAGTCGTTCAAGTAATAAAGTGATAGAGTAGAGTATCGTTTCTACGAGAAATTGTTAATTACTGAAATAATTAAATTAAACTTCTATTTGGATAATTAAAAGCTATTAGAATGAAAGTGAAAGACAAATTCATATTTAAATAAGTAAAATTAATACTACGACAATTAATTTCACCATATTATGGAATTGAATATTTATAATCATGCCATTCAACTTTTTTTTTATGATATCAAATTGGTTAAGTTTCCTAATTTAGTTTATAGCATTTCTCTAGGTCAAAAACTCTCTTAAACTCATATAGAGGTAAATCTCTTAGCTACAACTTAAATCGCGTTTGTCTTTCACTTTCATTCTAACATCTGTTGTGAAACTTGTGTAGTAACCACATAAATCGCATTTGTCTATCTCTATTTTTCGCTCAATTATGATATTTATAATTAGAAGTATCATTTACAACTTCTTTCTCAAGTGCATTGTAAATCAACAAATCATTTAAATGGTGATGAAGCATCTAAAAGCATTAAGTTTGATTATAAATACATATGATTCATAACAAATATAGTTGAATGACAATGATTAATAATTATATAATTCACACAAAGGGCTACATCATTGTCCTAGATAAGATATTTAGCTCATAATAACATAAAAACAGAAAATATAATTAAAGGATGAGAAAAAAGTGTACATTATTGAAGATTGATGTTGAATTGTTGTTTCCAAGCTCTAATCTTCTCTAACTAACACTATTCTAAATGTATTTTTGTTTTATGTATATGAAAAACTTATTCTAAATTCCTGAAACTTATGATACTTAAGATGATTTTCAGCTCTAACATCAACATCCCTTTTATAGAGTAAGAAATGTAAACCCCTAACCTTCAGTTAAACAAGACGACGCGATTAATCGATACTCTGCGTCAATTAAGCGCTATAACTACGTTAGGGACCCAAATCCAAATAATCATGATAACCTCAGAAATTGAGATTTTCGCTGAAATATTCGGACTCAGTGAATTTTTCTGAGTGGAAGCGGTCAACCAACCAATCCGAACTGCGTCGAAACTCAAACAGTTAATTTTATTAACAGTACCGGCCTAATGTCGTCGGGAATAAACGAAGTGAAATTGAAAGTATGAGAGCGATTACAAAAATATTTAGGACACGAACACGAACACCTACGTTAAAGATTTGGTCCGAAATGAACCAAACCACGAAATTACGAAAATGCCACTTATTAATAGCTATAAATAGAGTGTCATGCAACCAGCTCCTCATTTGAGAGCAATAGCTGAGCTGAGAGTTGATTCAAGAATTGATTGAGAGTTGATTCTGAATCAATTCTGGCACTATTCACCGCTCCTTTCTGGTTGCCATAACTTCCACACTGGAACTTCGATTTACGAATCGTTTGCGGCTACGCGAAGCTCTCTTCATCCTCTACGTTCCTATACTAGTATGAAGGTATGGGTATCACGTTTTCCTCTTCGTTCTTACCTTCCAAGATCTACGAAAATGGTTGAGCTATGGGTGTTTGTGATTTCAAGATTCTTGTTGTTCAAAGAGCGTTCTAGCTTGGACAAAGGCCAAGAATTACCACCCATGCAGTTGAATGAAAGTTAATGCAACCACAACCTGCGTTCTTGCTTTTCCATGAGTTTTTATGTTACTAGGTGTCATAGATGTTGTTAGAAGCTAAGGAAGGAGTAAGAAAGGTGATAGCAAGTTTGAGGATGTACAAGGAGCAATGGGTATGAAAGGTTGTGCTTGGATGCTCAAATGGAGCGGTGGAACCGCGTGTGTATGTATTGAGCTTGGAATCCAGGTACGGTTTAAGACTCGTTAAAGTAAAAGGTAACCTAGCATGATAAACTAAGTTAGTTAGACCTAGGATGAACTCTAGAATTGAGCTAAGATGAAGAGAGATTACGAAAATGATGATAAGAATATTGTAAGTGCTATGAATGTTTGAATGTGATGATTGATGGTAGTGATTATTCGATGAAAGATGAGTGAATGAATTATTATGCATGAGAATTGTATGAATTGTGTATGTATGTATGTATGTATGCTAAAATGATTTAAGAACGTGTTTAAACGCATATACATGAGATGGGTAATTGATGAAATGGGTTTTAAAAATGAATGTCTTAAAGGAAAGAAGTGGATGGGAGTGTGTTGGAAACAAACAAATGAATTTAGAATTGGTTTTAAAGTGAAAACGACCATTTTTAGGTTTTTGTCAAAATCTGTTTTTATACCAATTTCAGCGAGCCGTATCTTGAGTTTCAAGCTATGAAAATGTTTGATGAATAAGTAATTCTAAAGATTGGTTGAGTCCAAATAATGCTTTTGAGACGATTGAATTTGGTCTAGGGAGCTAAGAGTCTTAAGTGTTTAAAGTTTAAAGTTTAAAGAAAACTTTGAAAATTCTGCAGTTTGCAGTATACTGCAGTGAATCGACTCTGTCTGCACAGGCAGAGTCGACTCACTGAGCTTTTGTTTTTTACAATAAACGAGTTTTGAGTGTTGAGAGTCGACTCATAAGTCTTACGAGTCAATTCGAAATGTAACAAAGGCCAAGCTCAACCATTCTGTTGCTCAGGGAATCTACTCTAACCCTTCAGAGTCGACTCGCCTGAGAAGCTTTTCATTTCAAATATTTTCCCAGAGTTTCGAGTCGACTCGAGAGGACCCAGAGTCAATTTATTTGTGAACAGAAACGAATTTGGTTTGAAAACGTTGCATGAGGTCGACTCGTATGTATTTGAATCGACTCCACCTTTGAAAAGGAGTTTAAAAGAGACGTGTGAGTCGACTCGGGGTAATCCAGAGTCGATTCACATGAGTCCAGATTTCAAATTTAGTGTATTAATTCCTCAACGAGCCAACTCTTACTTTTCAGAGTCGATTCTATGATCGAAATGCTTTGTTTTCAAATGGATTTAATGAACAAGAAGAGCTTCCCACACCTCCTATGAATAATTACATCTCATGTATAGTGTATTGCCTTGAGAGGGACCCTTTTGTATGATATTGAATGAATTCCGGATATGATCCTCTCAAGATGAATGATGAAAGGTACGTGAGTCAGGAAGTGAAAGAGGGGATCTTCGGGATCAACTTCCTTGTTTCTGGCAATAGCGGACTCTCAGTCATAAAAGGGCGCTGAAGGAACGCCTATGTCGTGAAATATCGACACATGATGATCATATGGAAATCCCAATTTTGAAAGATTGAGCAAAGCGTTGGGGCGTAATGTATTGTCCTCGAGGAAGTACATGTTAGGAGTGATCCGGGATATATACTGGATCGGTCAGATTGGCTCAGATAATCAATTGAATGAGCTCATTTAGCCATAGGGACAGACACGCATCATATGCATTTGTGTGACATTGCTTGGTTTGAGTTATTTGGTAAAATTTAGTTGGTATTTGTTAATTGTCTTGTAATGAATGTTTGTGTCATTTGTTTGTGATTGCGAAATCATGGAATTTATAGTAAGGATAAGTTATGAATGAGAAGAGTAGGCTTTCTAAGGGGTTAAGAAAGGATTAGAAGATTAAGAAAATGTAATGAATTAGAAGTTAGTATCCTTAAGGGTGAACTAATATTAAGCTGAGAGAGTTGTATGCTACGAAGTGCGAGGATATATGTGAAAAAACCTGAGTGTACGAGTAGGATTGCCTCGGTGATCCTGCTAGCTTATCTTATGCAGTATCGGTGCCTTTACTGTACTGAGAATCTAGTGTTTTAGGATTCTCATCCCGTATTGTTCACATGTTTTTCAGATGCAGGTTCACGTTTAGAGTCTCTCCGCTATGTTGTAACTATTATTGTATTGTGTATGGAGAATTAGAAAATGTACTTGAATAAATTCATTAATATATGTATTATATATGTGTTTAAGCTTAAGCTTCGCAGGCTAATATTAATAGTCTAAGAACTATTTGTAAAGTGTTATATTAATAATAAATGCAAAGTTTGTATCATATGGTGTATAGCTCTATTTTACTATGAACTTATAATTATATTAGTTGGTTTTAAACCTTTCGTATCTATGTATAATATAAGATAAAAGGTCGTAATAATTAATATTGGTTACTTATGTCTACGGCATAGTTAATCAGTATTAGGGTATTACAAGAAATGATTCATTTTTCACACCTAATATACATGCATTTTGACAAAATTAGATTTTGGTTGCTGGAAATCTTTGAATTTCTGAATTCTTCATTGTAATTCTCCTTTGGCAACTTGATTTATGACTTTCATAGCATTTTGAAGCTGGAATGTGACAAAATCATGTGGATTGGTTGATTTTTAGCATATATTCTTCACATTTTTGTCCATCAAGTTGCATTTGTTGAGTTGTCATTTGAATTTCAGCGTGATTTATAGCTTCCTTAATTAATTTTGCCTTCAATGCAATCTGAAAATTACACAAATATCATCAATTATTTATTTTATTACTTTTACTAGAATTAATAAGCAAAATTATACATTTTTACTTATTTTTATTAAGAATAAATCTTGATGTACACATAATTTTAGCAACCAAGCCCTGACCAAGCATTTCCTTTCACGCGCCCCTTTTTCTTCATTTTTTTCATGCTTCTATCTCTTACTCCAGCGACATATTTTCTGCACATCCTCCTCCCTCTTCTCATCTTTTTCTTCTTCCTCTCCTCCTCCGCCACCATCGCTGTTGTCGTTCTTCTTCTTCATCTTCGCACCTCTCTCTCACGCCAGTGATGTCCTGTTTTTTGCACCTCCTCATCCCCTTTTTCTTCTTCCTCTTTGTTGCCACTTCCTCATCCGTCCTCATCGTCGTTCTTCTTTTTTCTTCTCTGCCTCATCTTCATTCTTCTTCTTCTTCTTCTTTCGCCTGGTCTGCACTTTTTCATATATGAGAACTGGAATTATAACTCAAAACGATCATGATCAAATTTTTAAAAATATGTTCGATGATTTTAAATTTTATGTTCGTTCTAATCGTAATATTCTGTTCGTTCTAATAGTAATAGCATGACGCCTAGGCGTGGGTGAATTACGCCTAGGCGTGAAAACACCCCCAAAACTCACCAAATGTTTTCAAACTGAACGAACAGATTTTTCAAAGAGAATGAACATATTTTTTCTTTTGTTTGGTTCATTATTATCATGATTAAATTTTCTGTTCGTTATAGGTATAAAACATGTTCGAAGTGTTTACATTTTCTGTTCGTTAAAATAGTTAATTTTGTGTGCATTGTTTTTGAATCAGTATGTTTTCTTTGTTTGGTTCATTATTATTAAGTTTAGATTTTCTGTTCGTTATATTTATAAAATCTATTCGCTGTGTTTACATTTTTTGTTCATCGAAATATCGATTTTGTTTTTGCTTTGTTTTTGTTTAGTTCATTATTATCATGTTAAAATTTTTGTTCGTTATAGGTATCAAATATGTTCGTTGTGGTTACATTTTTTAATTCGTTACAGCGGTGACAATGGTGACAGCGTTAACGACGGCGCAGCAAAAAAATAGTGGCGGCGAAAGAAGAAGAAGAAGAAGAAGAAGAAGAACAAAAACAACAACTACAACTACCCGAATGTAACAAAGAAAGAAAAGGAGGAGGGGGAAGAAGAAGAGGAAGAGGCGGAGACGGAGGCGGAGTAGAAAGTGGAGGTGGAGGCGAAGGCAGCATAGGAAGTAAGGCAGAAGTAGAGATGGAGGTGGAGGCGAAGTTGGTGAAGAAGAAGAAGTGTTGTGGTTCGTGAGTTGGGGTTGTAGAACGTGTACTTCACATGTGTGAGTGAGAGTTGAAAAAATTTGTTTGGTTTACTTGATTAGGTGTACACCTAGTATTATTTTATTAATATGAATCCATTATTTAACATAAAAGATAAATAAAAATAATTCTTATTAAAGAGTTATCACCTTCCTTATCAAAATATATGATACTTTGTTTACTATTATATTCTTCTATGCATTCATCGTTACTCACATGTTATTATTGAGGATTAATTTCTTTTTGTAATTCAATTTGTGGAAGAAAACATTGTCCAAGGAGCAAAATATGGTTAGGACCATGTTTGTACATGCAAAGTCCAGTTGCATGTGCATCACTGCATTAGGGTGTAAAGTGCCATTTTGGAGACTGCAATAAATTTATGGTACTTACTCCCGTATATGTTAGGAATTTGAAGAGGGTAAGGAGAGAAAGACAGTAAATGATTTTTTTTGTCCTTTCCTTTTCTTTTTTTCCTTCCAAATATTGGTTTATACCGCACTAATTATGTATGTTCACTCTCTGTATGTATGTGAGTGTGAACCTAAATTTATACGTTATATATGAAAGTAAATGAATCAAGATTTAATTATGATCGACAATTAAAAAAAAAATATGTTTATTAAAAAATTTGAAAAAATAACATATATATATATTAGTTATTCTACAAAATAAAAAGTCATTCTTTCTAAATATTACGGTTCTCCTAAATAGTCTTTTACTCTTTTATAATCCTCTAAAATATTAAAAAATTTGAAAAAATAACATATATATATTAGTTATTCTACAAAATAAAAAGTCATTCTTTCTAAATATTACGGTTCTCCTAAATAGCCTTTTACTCTTTTATAATCCTTTAAAATAATTTTTCATAATCTTAATCTTAAATTCTTAAACTTTTCAATGCCCAGGTATATACTTTTTTTTTTTTTCTGATTATATCTTCATCTCTCAAGCAAGTTGCCAAATTAAATGAAAAGGGTCATAACTACCTCTGTTTCTGAACTCTTTAGTTTCCCTATATAATTAAAGCCTCCTCATGCATTGACTCTTACTTTATACTGTATTTGCTTCTACTATTTCATTCTCCTCAGTTGCTGCTACCCTTTTCTGTTCCACAGGTTTTCCTTTTCTTTCTCATGCCTTTTCCATACTCCATAATATGTATACCAATGTTTGCCTCTTCACTTTTCAGGAGTTGAAACAAAATAAGATGGGAGAAACTGCTTTTTTCTCTATGTAGATCTTGGCAGAGAAAGATAATAATATATAATACTTTTCTACTCTTTCGTTTTTTTTTAAAAAAATATATATAAAAAGTATACAAAATCTATAATGCCAGTTCCACTTGCTCCCTATCCAACACCACCACCGGCTCCATATACTCCTTCTCCGGCAGCAAATGGTATCTTTTTATTTTGATTCTCATGGTGTAAGGAACAGTTAGTCTGTGAAAACTGTCGTTTATTAACAAATTATGTTGAAATCAATCTTTTTTGGTTATCAGGTCAACAGAATCAACTTGTGTGTTCTGGCTGTAGAAACCTTCTGCTCTATCCTTTTGGAGCCTCCTCTGTTTGCTGTGCTGTTTGCAATGCAGTGACCGCGGTGCCGCCACCGGGTAACTCCCACTTGCCTCTATACCCTTTTCCTCTCCTCTAATAACATGAATAATTATATATCTAACATGACATGTTAATTCATACACTCACCCTCATGTTATGTTGAAATCTAATACCACTTAGTCATAGAGATTCAATTCTAATTCTAATACCGTGCTCGAATATTGATTGAATTGTATATGCAGTAATCCATTAACAATCAATAGATTTTAAAATGGAGTTCAGATTTAGACGATTAGTCACAGATAGAGGAATATGTACGATTTTATATTAACCTAAGATAAAATGGAATAACAGGAACAGAAATGGCACAGTTAATCTGTGGAGGCTGCCATACTTTACTAATGTACATCCGTGGCGCGACAAGTGTCCAATGTTCGTGCTGTCACACTGTCAATCTAGCCATGGAAGGTATTCAACTAGATTACTAGCATAGCATCATCAATAGCCTTCTAAATTTCTAAACAAATTTTATGAGTATGCAGCAAATCAGGTGGCACATGTCAACTGTGGCAGCTGCAAAATGCTACTCATGTATCAATATGGGGCTAGATCTGTTAAATGTGCAGTTTGCAATTTTGTTACTTCCATTGGGGTCAGTTCAATCACCTCTGTCATATACTACCTAGATTTTCTATTAATAGTTATTTTAGCTTCTAAGTTTTTAAACCTTGAATGAAATGAACTAGCTGATGTGAAAATTTTGCTTATATAAACAATGTCACTATAGTGTTACTGAATCTATGAATTATGCAGGCTTCAACAAGCATCACAGAGCAGAAGTTCATCACCTAAATCAAACTATATAAAGAGCAAAGTCAAATGATTCAGAGACTATACTATCTTGGTTTTGTTAGTTACATTACATGTTATTGCCCTCTTAAGGAATAAAGACTTAAAAAAGAGTGACATATTAGATGAGAGAGGAAACTCTCTTCAGATTGTATAGAGTTCTTTTTCTCCCAAGGGATTGACTCTTTCTTTCTTTTTTCTCTCCCTTTTGGGGGGAATGAGGGTGTGGATAACTATTATGTTTAAAGATTTTGAAGTATGTGTGCTTTTTCAATATTAAAAAAAAATGTACATCAAATATTATAAGCATTAAAAGAAAAAGCTTACATTAGTCTCATAGTCATTAAGATTTTTTTTTTTTTTTTGAGGCTAATGTGAGTTAGTTTGGATAATAATACAGTATATGATATGTATGTGATGATTTGTGTTTGTATATAGAGCATTAGACATGTCAATAATTTCTTGAAGATGCCTTTTTGGAATCAGCAAAAGGTCCAAGTACGGCCACAAAAAGGTAAGTAACAATCAATTTGATGTGTTTGATTCAACAATATAACATCTGGTCCAAGATCCCAATATAGATATTTTCAAAATGAAATTGAGGTGAAGATTTATCAGCAAGAAACTAACTAACAAGGCTTTATTCTATGCTTATTAATTGCTGATATTGACTTGCATGGCTAGATTCATGGGTATTTTGGGTACACAAAATATGTTAATTGAGAATTGGATGTGTATTGCGGATTTTATCAACATCTAATTAGGACTTAGCACATCCATTTTGGATAATTGGATTTGACTAATTGATGATGACTATGAAATTGGGTCTGCAGAGTGCAGATTGCGCTACAATGAAAAATAGGTCTTGTTTAATTTCAATGGAAGGGTTGATAATGTGATGATGTGGCATCATAAATCAAATAATAATATTTCTAAAATTAATTTTAAATGTTATAAGATATTTAAGTTACCCAAGATAAATTAATATTAAATTGATGAAATAGTAAATTCGTCTCATTTTTAATGTTATAATCGAATCTGAATTTTATTAAAAAAAAGGTGGTTTAATTTTTTTTATAATCGATTCTGAATAAGAAAATGAACAATTTCAATAAGAGTTTTATTTATTTATTTAAAAAAAAAAAACAATGTTTTGTCTAGTATACACCTTTCTATTTTTTTCCCTGTCTTGTGTCTATCTACTCCCAGAAAGCAACATGAAAATCTAGGAAAGATTATATTCATAGAAAGAGGGCAAAGTCAATAGAACAGAGAAACGGCTGTAATTAAGTTTTCATATTTGTGAATGTGAACATTCTGGCAGGCAGTATATAACATGTTGCAATTTTAGGATCCAGACAACCTCATTTGGGACAGCCAGCATACACATCTTTTTCTTCATGAGAACAGCACATAAGCAACCTTTTGGTTTGTGTACACATAAATATAATGAACCAGAAATTTTAAGAATTGTTAAGGAGTGTCGATTACTCGATAAGCTAATATGCAATGGATGGGAGTGTCAAATCCTCAATTCTCAAGGCAAAGCTCTGGTCCAGAGGTCCCGTCTGTATGGATACCAACAAATGTCTCTTATGCTTACGTTAGCATAGAGGTCTTAGAAATATTAGGATTAATATTAGAATAATTAATAAAATGAGTTAAATTACATATATATTTTATATTTTAATATGTATTATATATGGTAATTGATTTTAGTGTACATCTAAAATAACTCTAAAATTATATATATATACAGTATTGGAGAATTGAAATTAAAGTAGAATCTTGGTGTGATTATATCTTCTTCAATTAAGATATGTTCCTATTTCTGTTAAGATATGCTCCTATTTCTATTTAGCAGTAGGTCCATGATAGGATTGATCTAGCCTATTCGGCTATTGAACTGATTGGTAGGATAAGAAATGAGTCAAGTCAGTTCATGAGCCAGCTCGAGCTCGACTTATTAACGGTTCGATAAGTTGAGCTCGTGAGTCGAGCTTGAGCTTAAATTTGAGCTCGAAAATTAAATGAGCTGAGCTTGAACTTAGGTAAACTCAGCTCATTAGCTCGTGAGTTGGCTCGAAAATATATACAAATATTTATTTATTTATTTATTAAATTATTAATACACATAATACTCAAAGTATAAAGTATTAATCACTTATTATATCAAGGTGAATTTATATATAAAAAATATTTATAACCAACAATTAGTTAGTCAATATTAATCACATTGAAAATAAGGATAAAATAATAATTACAAATGAATTGAATTTTTTTTTATATATTTGATTGGCGTTGGTTAATTTTTTATTAGTTACTTACCATTGTTTATATATGTATTACGTTGTTATAATTTATTGACATAAAATTATATATTATATTCATGTTATTTGAGCTGGCTCGTGAGCTTTCGGTGAGTCAAGTTTGAGCTTAAGAAATAAGCTCGATTGTTAATGAGCTAAGCCGTGAGTCAAGCTCAATTTTCGTGAGCCGAGCTTGAGCTTGGCCTAGCTCGGCTCACTTTCAGCCCTACTGATTGGTAACATTAATTAGTATATTAGCTCATATGCTTTTCAAATTTTATTATTTTCAACCATTTTTTTCAGTGGATAACTAAAGACATACTAATAACATCAGCGCCCTGCTAGGGTTTCTAGCGCCTTAGGGTTTTTGGCTATTTTCCTCCAAATCTAGCTAGTCCTCTGAGTCTTAACTCTTCCTCCTTACTCTCTGCGTGTGATCTGAATCTGAGATGAGCGAAAGAGAAATAGATCGGCCCCCTGATTCTGCTGACATTCCAAATGGCGGAGAGGAGGTGGTGTTGCTTGAGGAAGAAGACATCTCTGCAGGCTTCAGATTATGTGAGAAGAGCCTGCTTGGGAGGATCTTTGCAGATCGCTCCTTCTCTGTAGGAACGATGGAAAGTGCCATGGGAGCTATCTGGTTTAGGCCGGTGGGACTTAGAGTAGCAGATCTGGGTAAGAACATATTTCATTTCTTCTTTGATTGTGAGAAAGATGTTCTCGTATTGCGAAGGGTTCCCCCTATCTCTTTAAGGGCTTCATCCTGCAATTAGAAAAATGGAAAGATGGAGTCAGTTATGATGATGAATATTTGAGATGCTTCCCCCTGTGGGTTCAATTTTGGGGTTTACCAGAACAATTCAAAATCCTAGAAATTGGACTTAAGTTGGCAAGACGAATTGGTGAAACCATAGAAGTAGATCTGTTTGAAGTCAAAGGAAGGGAGAATCAGATTGTGAAAGCAAGGGTGAATCTGAATGGGCTGAATAAGATCAGGGACTCTTTGAGACTAGCAGGTCCGAACCTAGACCAGGTAGAGGTGGGGCTGAGATATGAGAGAGTTGGGATAGTTTGCTTATACTGTGCTGAACTTGGCCATACCTCCCAAAATTGCCAAACCTTGTTGGAGGACTCCCAACAAAACAGGGTTAGGCAAGAGGCCCTGGGAGAATGGATCAAGGCGGATCAGGTAGGAAGGAGAGTCTCTAGTGATGAATTCAAGAACTACGAGAGAAATGCAAGCGGAAGGAAGAATCCAGGCCAACCAGAGAAGAAACCGCCACCTGACTGGCTAGCAGATAGCTTATCCAAATTGAACCTGAAGGAGAATGGGAGAGTGAATAATAGAATGAAGGGGAACCAGGCTGAACAGATGGCTACCCCAAACAAAAGTGGCAGGCAGAGAATTAAACAGGTTGCAAGGCAAAAGGGGATGGGGGCGAAGGGAAGATAGGAAGTGGGAGCAAGTGGGCCAATTCGGGCAAAGAGAACTCTGATTCTCAGAAAAGGATTTGCCTTGAGAATTGTGGCCTGAAGGAAGCTGAGGTGGGGGTGCCAGCCGTCAATTGGCACCCAAGGAATCATGAGGCTCCTGAGCTGGAACTGTCGGGGTTTGGGGAGACCCCTGACAGTCCAGAACCTTAAAGAGATATGCAGATCTCACTCCCCCGAGATTGTCTTCATCTGTGAAACGAAGAACCAATCTTGATTGATTTAAAGGAAGATGAGGAATTGCAAGTTTTCGAAGTGGAGGATTGTGGAACCGGAGGGGGTTTTTGGTGGCCTAGTCTTAGCTTGGGAGGAAGGGGTGAACCTGGAAGTGATTGTAGAAGGGAGATTCTTTATTGCAAGTAAGGTGACAGACACAGCCCTAAATGCATCCTGGGGTCTAATTGGCTTACATTTGAACAGTTAAGAATCAATCAGGAAGGAGCAATGTGCAGAAATTTCTAACATTATTCAGCAACTGCTTGAGAGGGTAGTGTTGATGGGGGATTTCAATGCAATCAGGAGTCAGGGTGAGAAGAGAGGGGGAAAACCTAAATCTTGGCAGTCCATTGAGGATTTTTCTATGTTTATTGATGAAAATGAGTTGTTGGATCTAGGTATGCATGGGAAACCCTTCACTTGGTCGAACAAGAGGAGAGGGGAGGGTCAGATTATGGAGATACTGGACAGAGCTTTGGCCTCCAACAGCTAATGTGACTCTTACCAAAACTCCATGGTGTTAAGGCTAGCTGAGAACGGTTCGGACCATGCTCTTCTTCTGCTAGACAATTGTCTGTAATTGAAGAAATCCAAGAGAAGGTTCCGGTTCCAGGATTGTTGGTGTGGCATGGAGAGTGTTTGGGAAATCATCTCTGAGGCTTGAAAAACTCGAGTGGAGGGATCAGCCATGTTTATCCTGTCAGAAAAGTTAAAGGCTTGCAGGCATAGCTTGGTTAGATGGCAGCAAAACTCCAAGTCCAATTCGAGGAAAGAAATTGAGAGGCTTTTAGCCGAAATTGAGGAGTGTAGAGATAAGGGCGAGAATGGTGGGATCAAGATGATGCAATTGGAGAGTGATCTAGAGGAGGCCTACATCAATGAGGAAAGTTATTGGAGAGCGAAGTCTAGAATTAAATGGTTGAAAGAGGGGTATAGAAACACGGCTTTCTTCCATAAGTCTTACCAAGCTAGGGTAAGAAGGAATAAAATCTAGAGATTAGAGAAAAATGATGGGAGCTTTGCATCCACCCACAAAGAGATTGCTGCTACTGCGGAAAACTACTACAAGAACCTATTCTCGGCTTCTAATGTGGAAGACCCGAGTGCCCTCTTCGAGGATTTTGATGCGAGAGTCTCTCCAGAAATGAATAGGAAACTCATCAGGCCAGTTTCGATGGATGAAGTGAAAAGGGCTGTGTTCAGTGTGCAGCCGAAGAGTGCTCCGGGAGACAATGGCTTCACCTCGAAATTCTTCCAATTTTTCTAGGATTTGACAGCTAATGATGTGTTTCGGGCTGTAAAGAATTTATTTGTGCATGGCAGAATCCTAAGAGCTATTAACCACACTCACATTTGTCTCATCCCTAAGGTCCCTAATGCTAAGACTATGTCCCAGATTCGACCTATTAGCTTAGCAAATGTAGTTTACAAATTCATCTCCAAAATCTTAGTGTTTAGACTCTAGAATTGCATCTTTGATCAGCCCTAACCAGAGTGCATTTATAAAGGGCTAACTCATCTCTGATAACATTCTAGTAGCTCATGAGTATATGCACCACTTGAAGACTAAGAGAAGTGGCTTGGAGTGTGAAATGGCCCTAAAGCTGGACATGAGTAAAGTCTACGACAGGGTGGAATGGCTGTTTCTCTGGTTTATCCTCCGAAAGCTGGGATTTAATGAGAGGCTGATTGAGTAGATTAAGGAATTGGTGACAACTGTTTCTTACTCTGTGGTTGTTGAAGGTCAACCCCATGGCTTCTTTAAGACAAATAGAGGGATCCGCCAAGGAGACCCTCTATCTCCCTACCTATTCCTATTTTGTGCAGAAGGATTCTCCTATCTGCTAAACGAAGCAAAGCAAAACAAAGTCATCTCAGGGATCCAACTCAATCGTCGTTGTCCAACAATAAATCACCTCCTCTTCGCAGATGACTCGATTATGTTCAGCAGGGCAAATATGGAGAATTGTGATAGTGTTTTGGATCTGTTGGATAGATATGAAAGGGTGAATGCAGAAAGTTAATCTAGAGAAGTCCTCCTTATTTTTCAGCAAGAATTTGGGTTAGGAGTTCAGAAGGGAGATTGCAAAGTGATTGAATATCCTTCATATTGGTGCCCAAGACAAGTAGTTGGGGCTGCCATCTGTCGTGCGAAATCTAAGAAGCAAACTTTTAATGAAGTCAGGGAGAAAGTCTATAGAAGAGTCCAGGGCTGGAAGGGGAGGCTGCTCTCTACCGCAGGGAAACATGTGGTTATTAAGGCTGTGGGATTGGCCATTCCTATCTACACACTATCGTGTTTTAAGCTTCCTAATTCGCTGATAAGTGACATCCAAGGAATTCTCTCCCGGTTCTGGTGGGGACAGAATGGAAATGAATGAAAGATGGCTTGGGTGAGATGGGATCTTATGGCCACGCCTAAGTTGGAGGGAGGGCTTGGTTTCAAAGATTTACATGCCCAGAATCGTGCCCTATTAGCTAAGCAGGCTTGGAGACTAATTGCTCACCCTAACTCTATTATTGCCAGAATCTACAAAGGAAAGTGCCACATATATAAACATTTTTTGAGAGCTGAAACAGGGACTTTACCTTCATGGGATTGGCGTAGCATTCTGGTGGAAGGTCATGCTGTCCTGGAAAAACAACTCTGCTGGAGAGTGGGTGATGGTTCCCTCATAAGAGTTGAGTCAGACCCATGGATCCCTGGCCTCTACCCTTTCCTCCTCCCTCCTGAAGTCTCGTCAGCCCTGATCAATAAGAATATCTTCAGAGTTAAGGATTTGTTGACAGTCGACAAGCGGTGGAATGTGAATTTGATCTAACAGGTTCTCCCTAATGAATTTTTCCAAATAGTAATCAATATCCCAATTTCAGAGGGGATAGATAAACTCACCTGGAGGGCAACCAGAAGTGATAACTTTGAAGTCAGTTCTGGGTATCGAGTGGCATTTCATTTTCTCCATCCTCCCATTGAGCTCTACCCAGCCCCCTTCCAACAAAAAGAAATCTATTGCCAGCTCTGGAAGCTCCCCATTCTCCCTAAGCTGAAGTTCTTCATCTAGAGATCCCTTCATGAGAAGCTCTCAGTTGCCTCCCTACTCCACAGCCATATCCCCTCTATTTCTCCGAGATGCCGCCGGTGCAACCTGCAATTGGAAACAATCACACACTGTCTGTTCCACTGTGAGAAAGCTGACATGGTTTGGAAGGAAAACCCCATTATCGCTGGTTTAATGGAAAACAGAGCTCTAACTTTTTGGGATCTCTGGAAGGACAAGGTGGAGGATTGCAAGCTCGGATTGTGTGATGTGAAAGACTTGGCTCAAATTGCTATTGTTTGCTGGAGTATTTGGAGAGCAAGGAATATCTAGGTCTTTGAACAAGTGGAGATTCCATCAAAGAGCACAGTGGAGAGCTGCTAGAAGATGTTCGCAGAGATGAGGGTTGATATCTGCCCTAGAACTGCCTCTCTCATATCCTAACTCGTGTTTCTATTGTTCCTCATGTTTAGTTTCTCCTCTGTTTTTTTGTCTGTTTCTCCCCTTTGATAGGGTTTTGGGCCTGAGTCTTTTTTTGTGTGTTTTAGTATACGTTGTCTCTGCCCTAGATATGGGCTCCTTGTATTTTTTTCTCTCATGAATAAAATACATCTTTTTTTGGTAAAAAAATAAAAAAACCATTTTTTTCAGTGTCAAGTTTTTTTTTAAAAAAAAACTTTTCTCTTGTTTAAATTACTAACGTTTACATTTTATTATTATAAGTTTGGCATTTAAATTTTTTTCCTTTTCTCAAATTGGCATTTAAATCTTATTATAATCATACATTCTACTAACTTACATCCAAAGAATAGGGATTTTTTATTTCTTATTTTTATTTTTCTAAAAGCATAATACTTATCACCACAACCAATTTTCAGATTATTTATTTGTCAAATTTTATTTTGTATAGGACTATGAGAAATCCAAGAATATTTTTGGACTCAAACCTGTTAGATAGCAAATAAAAAATAGCCAATTTTAGTCAATAAACAATTAAAAATAATTTCTGGACTATGAGAAAACCAAGAATAGTTTTGGAATTAAACCTATTAGATAGCGAATAAAAAACAACTAATTTTAGTCAATAAACAACCAATTATGTGTGAATGTGTGAAATTATTTTTAACTCTTCTAATTTTTTCTACTTTTCTCCAACACCACAATTTTATCCCCTACCACCATTCTTGTTGCCTCTCGCTTTGTTGCATAGATGCAGATATGGGATACGAAAGTAAATTTTCTAAATTTTAGGTGATAAATAATATATTTTAACTAATAAAATATAGTTTATATTTAATTTAATAAAATTTTATTTATACATAGACATTTAAATAGTCAATTTAACATATTAAATCTAATATTTAAATAATTTTATAGCATAAAAAGGTTAAAAAAATAAAAAAAATTGACTCAAAATAACATTATTTTGAATTAATTCAAACAAAAATTATATTTAATCATATCCAAAACGTTCTCAGCCATACCCAAGACGTACCCAAAAGATATAAACAATTATTTTTTATCCGGTGAGTACCTAGGCATATTTTTTGCATACCTGATACGTATCCGGTACGGATACTTTTCAAAAAATGTCATACCTATGCAACAGAGGCCTTTCGTTGCTGACTGACTACCTATTCCCCAGTCAACTACCTTAAATCATAAACTCTTAATTATAAATAATAAAGTCTAAACCTTAAATTTTAAATCTTAAATCACAATTTCTAAATTATAAGTTCTTCAATAATTATATACAACCAAGTGATTTTGCCAACCAAGTTCACACACGCGCTCATTTCTCTCTTTCACTTACTGCAGTTTTTTTTCTTTTTCTCTTCGGCACGTTAAGAAGAAGAGGAGAATGATGATGACAGTGGCAAGAAGATGAAGAGAAAGAAGGAGGAAGAGGAGGAGGTGGAGGAGGAGGATGAGGAGGAAATGGAGAAGGAGCAGCAGCAGCAAGATGAGGAGAAGGAGGAGGAGGAGCAACAGTAGCAGGAGGAGGAGCAGAAGGAGGAGGAGGAGGAGGAGGAGAAGAAGAAAAAGAAGATTAAAATATTGATTTGTATGTTTTAACATTTTAATTGTATGAATGTGAATGAATATGAATCAATATTGATTTTGGATCAATGTGAGTATAGTTGAAAATCCAATTCAGATTTTATATATGAAAATCCATTTTCTGTTTCAATTCAAAATCCGTTTCTACTTTTATTCAAAATCCGTGTCTGTTTTCATGAAAATCCAATTCAGTTTTCGTGAAAATCCAATTCAGTTTCTATATGAAAATTCGTTTCTGTTTTTTATGAAAATCCATTTCTGTTTTCGTGACCCAAAGTCACGCCTAGGCGTAAATAAGACCACGCCTGGGCGTGGGTTCATCACCAAATTCGTTTCTGTTTTCATGAAAATCTGTTTCGATTTTTTATTCAAATCCATTTATGTTTTCGTGAAAATCCAATTCAGTTTTTATATGAAAATATGTTTCTGTTTTATATGAAAATCAATTTCTATTTTTTCATGAACATCCAACTCAGTTTTTGATCATCAACATCAACATCACTAGCAACAACAACAAAAACAACAACAACGTAATGTGGAGGAGGATGAGTAGGAGGAGGAGGAAGAAGAAGAATAAACAATGGAAGAAGAGGAAGAAGAAGAAGGTTACGAAGATGGTAGTGGCAGCAACAATCACGTCTGCAGCAATCATGGCGCCGACATCGACGACAACGACAACGGCGATGGTAACGATGATGACGACGCAGTAGTAGGAAGAAGAATGAGGAAGAGGAGGAGGCGGAGAAATTAGGCTTATGTTTTCGTGGTTTTGAAATTTAGGAGAATGAGTTTTGAGCGTGTAATATACACGCTGGGTGAGAGTAAAAAAAAAAAGTACTTGGTTGGACTTGATTTGGCTAAATGTTTGGATGTGTAGTATTATTGTAAATTCTTAACCCTAAATTTTGAATTTATTTCTTTGTCAAACTTTATTTTGTATGTGCTATAAGAAATCCAGGGAATATTTTTGGGCTCCCCAAAACCAACTCAATCGTCACCTTCAATTGAAAATTACATTTGTGGAAGTATAAGGCGTGTATCATTAAAAAAAAAAAAAAAAAAAAAAAAAAAAAAAAAAAAAA